>CM036617.1:33521837-33760596 GCA_020746105.1 Trogon surrucura | reverse complement strand
TGAATGTCTGGTTTCATGTAACCATAGTGAACATTTCATAGTGATCTAATCATAATACCTTATCGAGGACAGTGAAAATGAAAACTGACAGCAGAACTAGATGATCTTTAAGGTCCCTTCCAACCCAAGCCGTTCTGTAATTCTGTCATGAAGTGTATCATGTTATACTACTGGGTGACAGGGTGATAAAATGACAGATGAAATTCAGAGTTGAAAAATATAACCTGACATGCATAGAGAAAAATTATCCTAATTATACATACATGGCGATAGAGTCTCTGCTGGTCGTTGTCATTCAGGAAGAGGTTTAGCTTTTCAATAGATGTGGATAACTCTATAAGAATGTTCAGTCAAATGAGCAGATTCAACACAGCATGATTATAGAAGATACCGAGGACAAAAGAGAAAATATTATTATGTCATCATATTGCCTGTATCCTGAATACTGTGTGTAGTTCTGGTCTCATGCTCGCTGTTGTGGAAAGCATACAGTGGGCCTAGAAACAGTACAGAGGAGAGCTTCAGGGATGATCTGGGGAACAAGGAGTGGTGGCTGTGGAGGGAACTCCTAAATACTTGTTACCTTTCAGGCTGACAGGACCATTGATTTGGAAGTCTTACAGGGGTCTGAAGTACTGAGTAATGTTACAGGTGGATAAGGAAGAAATGAATAGGCAAAGGTGAATGGGGAAGAAGAGTCAGTTTGAACACAAGAATGAGAGGGGTGTCAAATTAATTCATCTGATGGGGCTCAGGTTAAACAAAGCAGGCACTGTTTTGCATGATAGGTAGTTTAAATTTTGGAACTTGTTGCAGTAGGGAGTTGTGAATGTCAAAACTTTGCAAAAGTTCAAAATGCCATTAGACAAATTCAGGCAAGAAGGTGGGATTGAGAGATTAAAAATGAGTATGATTCCATACCCCAAGACTTCTGAGTAAAATATCCTAGAAATTAGAAGAGCATGCTGCGGAAATACTTCTGTTATCCTATTCGGCTTGAAGTATTCATTGTTGGTTGCATTTGGAGGCAGGACACTGAACTTGCTTGTCCTTTAGGCTGACACATTTTGGTGTTTTGTGAAGCAAGCCAAAAACTCCGTGCTCACAGTTGCTGCCACGCTGTGAGCATGGAATGCTGCCTGATGTAATGCAAAAACTGTACTAAAAGGAATGCTTAAATATTACTCTTCCAAGCAAGTGTTAATGTAATCCCTCATGCATGTGGTCTGAAGGTACAATCAGTCTGTCTTCTTGTATAAGAATGATAATAAAAAAATACTACAAAGTTGCTAGCATTGATAGACCACAGGGAAGGGCATGTGGAATTTTATTATTTGAATTCCTTTGAACCTGAACTCGGAAACAACAGTTGTTGTTACTAGAACCTTTAACGTACTCAGAGACACGACAGTGTGTAGCACCTGTACTTTTTATCTTTACTAGCCAGGATAATGATGCTGAATTTATCCTTCCTTTGAGGGAGAGAAAGCAATCAGTTCTTCTGCAGTAAAAAACCTGGTTTATTTAATTTCCTTTTAGCATGTATTATGCTAGCACTGGAAGTATTCCAGAGAGACTTCTTAACAGGCAATAAAAAAAATAGTGATGAGTATTTTAAGCAGTGAGAGGCAGCACCAGAAATCAAGCAAGTTGCTTTAGTACAAACTCAGAAAGCAATAGGAAAGATTTTTCGTGTGTTTTCAGCGAAAGCTTAAAGTAGGGAAATATTATAGAAACTGTTGGTTATGTATTTGTGGTAAAGTGAAGCCCATTTAGCATTAGCCATTAGAATTGTTAATTTCTTCTTCTTTATGTGATGATTTGCATTTGTTTTTTTTTTTAATTTAATTTACTGCATTGATCTAGATTCAGAAAAATTATTTCTTTATATAATTTCTTTTTTGTACGTTCAAAGGAAAGTGAAAACATAGAACCCTGACATCAGCCTTACTCAGTTTCTGATGTATGTACTGCATACAGATTGCTATCTAAAGAGCTGATTTACTTTCATACAGAAAATTGGAAGTACTTTATTACAGATAAGGGCTGCTCGTGTGTTTTGTTCGAAAGGGAGCTGTGAATAAGCTGAAAGATGTGTGGTACAGGGGCCCTCATGTTGTACGCTACCCACAGGGTGCCTCGTGTACCGGAGCCCAGGTGTTTGTGCGAATGAGTAGCAAGAGGAAAATGGCAATGTAAAGAGGTCTTGAAGTGATCCTACTGACTACATTAGATTTCTTCTCATTCATTTGCAAGTTTTTTGGGTTTTTTTTGTGAGAAAAGCATTCTTATCTACAAATTCCAGCAGAAAGGCCACGTGTCTTGAAAATACTCAGTAGCCTTTCAGTGTGGCGGGTACTCTGTCTACCAGTCGGTCTTTCTGTGGGTTTGTCTTTTTCAAAATCCTGCTGTGGGATCCTTGAAAATTCTTTCTGTTCTGTAAAAGCAGGTTGCTCTTCTATTCTGTATGTTCTTGCAAGCAGTGTGTAGAGTTTGAAAACTGACTGTTTTCTGTCAGTTAAACTTGTGTTGTGCTGAAGTTAAGAGAAAATGGCAAATTAAAATATCTACAGTGTGTACAGACAGGAGTGTATTTAATCTTCCCTGTGTTTATGCCACTAGCATGGAGCTACTGATTTTAGCATGTGGTTTTGAGAAGAGTACTGTCTGGTTTTAGCTGAAGTATCTGTGTATAGCTAGAAGTAATCCTTTGATCACAGTCCTTCACAACCCTTATTCTTTCTTTGCATAGCCCTTGACTGAAGGTAGGCCAGCAGAAAGATGATTAATTGCACTCTTTGAGGCTATTTCACAGGCAGCTGAGAGAAGTATGATTGATCTGCAACCTCTTAATCTGAATAAATTCCCTGTCTGATTATATTATATAGCAAGTCAGTGATTTTAACAGCATGAGAGTCCTTCACTCCTTGTCCACTCATACTGAATGTGCATCTACCTTATTACCTGGCAATATAAACTAGATACAGAGTAGGTACGACCAAATAATAGTATTTCTTTTGAGTCAGCCGGGGCACATGTCGTAGCATTTATCTTGGCTTTGGAAAGAAAATTATATCCGATCTGGCATGAAATCCACTGTAGAAAATGATAACTTTGAAAACTGTGGGAAAAATGTATAGCAATAGATTGTGCCAATTCATGGCAGCCTGTTGTGCATTTGTGGCATTTTTGACCCACTTTTAGGACTTTAGGGAAACCTGGACTGTTGTTTAGATTGGCTCAGCAATTGGAAAGCATCTGGATTTTCTAGCTGTTCCACAGTACTTCATGGGGTGCTGTGAGACTAAAGGAAAATGCTAAGCACCACTGCCAGCAAGTTTCCTGGTTTGGTGTGTTGGTTTTTTTTTTGAAGAACAGGTAAATGCAAGGTTAGTGTTAAATTTATTTGAACTTTAGGAAGCTAGCAGGGTGCTGTTTGTCAGCAAGTTCCTGGAACAGGCTCTTCGCCTCCTCAGCTCTGCAGTGAAACTTGGCTTAGTTTTGTTCTATGCAAGAGAAGAGACAAACTACAAAGTGCTTCTTTGCTACTTGAAACAAAAAAATACCACAGGCATAGCTTAGAGCATTTCACTTTCTCTCTGGCTGTGTCTCACACCATTTTTTGACGTGGGCACAGATGTTTTCAGTAGCTGTGGACTGTGTGAGCCAGACTAAGTTTTGCTCTACCAGTAAAAAGTATTGCTGCAAAATTAAGGAATGTAGATTTGTTCTGATGTGTCATGAGCACATGAAGAGAAAAAAGGATCCAATACTTCTTTAGCGAACAGCGTTGAAACAGTAAATGATTTTTCAGTCACTGTTTTGCTAAATACTGAGACTACTGTAGGTCTTTAAGATGATATTCTTCTAACGATTGCTGTGTCCTTATTAGAAAGAAAAGAGTTTATAGGAAATAGTGGCTTCTATTAGACTACTTTCAGCTATTTCCTTTTGAAAAAAAAGAAGCTGGAATTTCAGTTGCACTTGAACATCGCACAGTTAAATAGTCAGGTGTGAGATTGTTCTTACTGGCTCAGGTCTGTATTCCATCTCTTGATGTGCCACAGTACTTGCACATTTAGTAGATTTGGTGTAGGGAGAAATTACTCCAATCTCACGTTGTACTCATGTGTCACGTTCAGTCTTTGTAAAAAGCCATTGTAGAAAGACAGTCATAATTGCTGAATGGTGGGGGAAAAAAACTGTGATCTGCAAAACATTGCACTTATTATGACTCATAGAATCATAGAATGGTATGGGTTGGAAGGGACCTTAAAGATTCTTAAGGGACCTTAATGATTGAGGTGACTTCTTGCAAGGAAAGGCAGGTGTGGCTAGAGCTGATGCCATGTGGTGGAGCAGAGAAGGTAGAGAAGTTCCTTGTTCCTCTGGGGCTAAACTGAGAAGCTCAACGTGCCTCACCAGGACCATGGATGCATGGACGTACAGGCTGAGCTGGTAGCTCTTCTCTGGAGCAAGGCAGTGGCAGCCGCCAGCGCAGGCCACCCTCTGAAGTGTTAGGGAACTGTGCACTCATATAAGTGTTCAGATTTATAGGTGTTCATCAGCGATAGCACCGTATATCAAAACAAACACTTAACCCTTTATTTCATAGAATAAATGTTGTCATCTTTAAGCTTGCCTGGTCTTTAAGGAGAACTGGGGTAAATCTGCTGTGAACATGCCAGCTGCTGAGGTCTAGTTTACCTGGCGGTAGTTAGCTGGTACTGTTTTGGGCAGAGAGTGGAGAAGTAGGTTATGATTTCAGCTAACACTTAATTGACAGGAAAAGAGGAAAGGCACCTCCACTTGGAAAGCCAGCTTCCAACTTGTTAGTTGGTTATGAAGGCACATTACTGTCCACTGCAAGCCCAGATCACCCAAACCTGATTTCTGTGTAGGTGATTCAGCATCACTGGAGCCTCCTTTGTCTCAGTCTTGAATAGTAAAACCAGTTGTTCTCTGGTAAACCATCCCCCCTGAGCTGTAAAACAGGGATGGAAATGAAATGAAGCACCCATAATCCAAGGAGACGTTGTTTAGGGACCTGCCGCACCAGTTAGATACACACAAGTCTGTGGGGCTGGATGGGATCCACTCAAGGGTACTGAGGGAGCTGGCAGAACTGCTGAGCAAACCACTTTACATCATCTATCAGCAGTCCTGGCTATTCAAGGAGGTACCAGTGGACTGGAGGTTAACAAATATGATGTGCATCTGCAAGAAGGGCCAGAAGGAGGATCTAGGGAACTACAGACCTGTAAGTCTGACCCTGGTGCTGGAGAATGTTGTGGAGCAGATCATCCTGAGTGCTGACATGCAGTGTCTACAGGACAGATGGGGATTCAGGCCCAGTCAGCATGAGTTTGTGAAAGTCAGGTCCTGCTTGAGTAATGTGATTCCTTCTATGATAAACTGACCCGTTTAGTGGATGAGGGAAAGGCTGTGCACGTTGTCTACCTGGACTTTAGTAAAGCCTTTGACACCATCTCCCACAGCATTCTCCTGGAGAAACCGGCTGCCTGTGGCTCGGATGGACATACCCTTTGCTGGGTAAAACATTGACTGGATGGCCGAGCCCAGAGAGTGTTGGTGAATGGAGTTAAATCCAGTTGGTGGCTGATCGTGAGTGATGTTCCTCAGGGCTCAGTTTTGGGGCCAGTCTTGTTTAACATCTTTGTTGATGTTCTGGACGAGAGGATCGAGAGCACCCTTACCAAGTTTGCAGACAACACAAAGCTGGGTGGGAGCGTAGATATGCTTGAGGGCAGGAAGGCTCTACAGAGGGACCTGGACAGGCTGAATCAATGAGCTGAGGCAAATTGTATGAGATTCAACAAGACCGAGTGAAGAGGGTCCTGTCGGAGAGCCGGTCAAGACAACGACAAATCCCACCGATATGGCTACAAGTAGTTCTCTCTTTTATTGCTCCGGACAGCTCAATATATACAGTTCAGCAGCGTCCCCACGCCTGCCCCTTCCCAAAGTTGGTCAGTTACAGGTTTACACGCGCCAGCGTTTTATTGGGTAGTGCCATTCCACTATGCAAGCGGCTCTCGCCCCCCCTTCTCCCCCCGGGGCCAGCACCTCCCGCCAAGCATCTCACAAAGCTCTCACAAAACAGATAAAACCTCCTCCTCCCTGTGTTCCAAGGCAGCTTCAAGGACAGAGCCTCTGTTTAGGCCTACGCTGGGTTGTCCACACTTTTAAAGTTATACCGCACCTCTACTCCACAAGAAATTCCTCTACATATCCCCCTTTTTCTTTTTGGACAACCCAGGCTTCATCCGCTAGCTTGCTTATCGTTTTCTTGATTATATTTATCAAACAACTAAACATAACTAAGCCTATAACAATTAAAACTGCAATAACCAAAAATGTCTTAACTAAACTCTTAATTCATCCTGTCAAAGTTCTCACACCCATCACCCTAAATCATACTTTGATCCTTAATCACACACTTCTAACAAAGCAAAAGGCAGCTGGTTTCCCTGCCTTGCTTTTAGCTAAAGAAAGATCACTCTGCTGGTTAGTACATAAACCTTAACACCTACTATGTGGCTTTGGTTACACAACCAATATAAGCTTCATTGTTAGTCACACAAAGAGGATACATATTAATACAACAGGTAACATTGAGAATAGTCACATTTTCCCATAATTGCTCTGCCATCAGCCGTAAGCATCTTCTGCCAGTCCAATCCATGTCGTCGTTGGTAATCAGTACCTCAGGGTCCCGTCACGTCACTGGGCGAAACAAAGGGGTTCAACAGGCAGGCCCAGAGCACGGTCGTGTTGCTGCTGCGCTGTTAAGTGACAGGATGCTGCACAGCCACATCATGCAGGATCATGTGGTTCCCGGGTCCCTTGTCCGTTATTGATACTAACAGGACACTCAATCGAACTGGCTGCTTCCCAATCTCCCTCTATTATAGCGTCTCTGATGACACCGCTCCATCGCTGTTGCAAAGGATCCTTTATGCTTCGGGCTTGAAAATATTAGCTCAAATATTACTTCAATCACTCTGTTATCACACAGGGAAAGCAGAACTTCCCAGGTCTGTTTTGATCATACTCTCCCATTCACTCCCATGCACATCTGGTGTACAAGTGTCTTATCTGTTCATTCTCACGGACTAGCTCGCAACATGAGCTGTATCTGGCTGGTCAGGGTCTCTTTTCATAATTAGCAAGCAAGAGTTATGCACTTGTTTAGAAAAGAGCTCAGCTCAAGGACGAAAGTCTTAATTCTGCAACGCAGTACAATTTCTCCTTTTTCTTTTTCTTTTTCTTTTTTTTTTTTTTTTCCCACCCAGTCGGGAGGAGCAGGGAGTTTCTTCCTTTGCCTTTTTCCTTTCCTGCCCTCCCCCCAACGCTTCGATCGCTGCCGCAGCAACTTTCTTTTCTGCTTGCATGATTTCTAGAGTGCGTATTACAGTTTTCCAAACTGTTCCTAGTTCTTTTTCTTCCTTTCCTTCTTTTCCTCCCTCTAGAGTACAGTCCCACAAAAAGCCTCCTACTTCATGCCATTCCGTGGAACTAAAGATTAATGGTGGGTCGTTCATTTTCTCCTGTTTCCGAGCCCATGGGGCTAATACGTCTCGATCCTTTACTTTTCCTCCTCTCTCAGAGAGTATACTAAGGAGAAGAGTTGCCGCGTCCATTTCCATCGCGGTCTTACCTTGGCAGGGGCTTGATTGGTCTCTCAAGCTCTGGTCTCCGGTGCCCTTTTGGTCACACTCGGAACTCTCCCGCCTCCAGCTCTCCGGCTCCCAAATCGGCTCACGTCCGATGCTTCGGAGTCTTCCCGCATTTAAGCAATTCCGCATTTAAGCAATTCCCCATTTTCAGCCTGTTCGGGCGCCAGATGAAGAGGGTCCTATCGGAGAGCCGGTCAAGACAACGACAAATCCCACCGATATGGCTACAAGTAGTTCTCTCTTTTATTGCTCCAGACAGCTCAATATATACAGTTCAGCAGCGTCCCCGCGCCTGCCCCTTCCCAAAGTTGGTCAGTTACAGGTTTACACGCGCCAGCGTTTTATTGGGCAGTGCCATTCCACTATGCAAGTGGCTGTCACCCCCCCCTTCTCCCCCCGGGGGCCAGCACCTCCCGCCAAGCATCTCGCAAAGCTCTCACAAAACAGATAAAACCTCCTTCTCCCTGTGTTCCAAGGCAGCTTCAAGGACAGAGCCTCTGTTTAGGCCTACGCTGGGTTGTCCACACTTTTAAAGTTATACCGCACCTCTACTCCACAAGAAATTCCTCTACAACCAAGTGTAGGGTCCTGCACCTGGGTCACTACAACCCCAGGCAATGCTACAGACTTGGAGAAGAGTGGCTGGAGAGCTACCCGGCAGAAAAGGACTTGGGGTGCTGGTGGATGAGAAGCTACACGTGAGCCAACAATGTGCACTCACAGCCCAGGCCAAGCATATCCTGGGCTGCATCAAAAGAAATGTGACCAGCAGGTCGAGGGAAGTAATTCTGCCCCTCTACTCTCATCTGGTGAGACCCTACCTGCAGTGCTGTGTCTAACTGTGGAGTCCTCAGCAAAGGGAAGACATGGACCTGTTGGAGCAGGTCCACAGGAGGGACATAAAAATCTTCAGAAAGCTGGAGCAGCTCCCCTGTGAGGACAGGCTGAGAGAGTTGGGGTTGTTCAGCCTGGAGAAGGGAAGGCTGCAGGGAGACCTTACTGTGGCCTTTCAGTACTTCAAGGGGATTTATAAGACAGATGGTGCCAATCTTTTTAGCAGGGCCTGTTGCAATAGGACAAGGGGTAATGGCTTTAAACTAAAAGAAGGTAGATTTAGTCTCGATACAGGGAAGACATTTTTTACAACGAAGGTGGTGAAATGCTGGCACAGATTTCACGGAGAGGTGGTCGGTGCCCTGTCCCTGGAAGCACTCAGGGTCAGGTTGGACGGGGCTGTGAGAAACCTAATGTAGCTGAAGACATCCCTGCTCACTTCAGGCGGCTTGGCCTTTAAAGGTCCCTTTCAGCCCAAACTATTCTGTAGTTCTATATTGTCTTTTTAGTTCATACCGTGTTCTGAAGTGGTCTCAGTAAAAACATTTAAATTGTATACACATGCACAATTCTTTTAGAATTTTGAAATATGCTTTGCTTGAAACCTGTCTTCTTTTCTTAGGTCCCCAAATACTTGTCACAACAGTGGAATAAAGCTTCAGGAAGAGGTGAAGTGGGAAAACTAAGGATTGCCAAGTAAGCCTTTCCTGTACCTTTATTAGTTGTAATTCTTAGAAGTTACTTGCAGTAGATTATGTTGCACCTCTTATATAATCCTGTTTCTTGCAAACACTGTGCGTATTTCTCTGATACTTGAATGGTGCTTGCTTTTAGTGATTATGAATATGAATTTCATGAAATTATACTGGGGAGTGGCTGTATCCTATTAATGATGTTTTATTTCTTAAACCCAAGAAATATGCACATCTAACTGGAGAATATTCTTTAACTTACATGTGTTACTTCGCTGCTTCTGTTCTCACCTGCTGACTTTTCCCATTTATTCTTGGGCATCAGCATAACCAAAAAAGAAATAACAGCTCGAGAGTGAAGATGAGTAACAAACTTAGAATCTGAATTTGCTTTTTTATCAGGGAAGCTAAACTTGTGGAATTAGATTATGGAAACTAAAACATTAAATATTTTCTTTTGCAGAAATCAAGGAAGAACAGAAGTAAGTAATTACTAAATACAAAGGCTACGAATGTGTTATAATTTGAATTTTAAAAATTGTTTAGAACATGCTGGTTTCCAATGTCGCATATTTTTTTGTTACATCTGTAATGAAGCATTGTACCGCAGAATTCAGGACAGAATTCTGGTTGTAGCTCTGCCTGTAAATTTACTGTGGGATTTCCATCAGGTCTCTTTGGTCACTAAGCTTGTTTACCCTTCTGTAAGCAGCAACCTGGTAGCAACTTTCTCTCTGAACACTTTGAGATGTGTTAGTGCAGAAGGCTCTCTGAGAACTGAGGAGGATGATGATAAAGCAATAGAAGTTGGAGGGTTGCAATTTCAGAAAATATTCTGACCTGTACAAAAAGGCTTCAAGGTTTTTCTGCAACCAAAGATAACTGAGATAACTGCTTTTATTAGCAGCCTCAACGAATGATAGTAACCTCGTGTATCTTTTATGGGAGATAAAGGAAGTTGCATTAGTTAGAAGCACTTTAAATACCACATAGGTCTGTCACTGAATTGAAAGAAACCATGGACAAAAGAATGGCCGGGGAGCAAGCTGCGTTTGTCGTTTGATTACTTGGGTCAAACTACTTTTAGCATAATTGGAGAGAGTTTTACTAGAGGTTTGGGTGTCTCATTGGACTCTTCTAGGCTGGAATACAAGCCAACCTCCCCAATTTTGTGAGCCCCATGCCAAAATCTTAATATCAATGAGAACCACAAAGCTCATTTTGTGGTCCATGTAAGGCCAAGTGGGGAGGGACCCAATGAGAACGGGTAGCATAGTGGGGACCCTATTGAAGAATGAAGCAAAGCAGGACATACAGAAAAAACATGCAGTGCTGGTCTGAAATATCCCTCTTCAGATTTTTTTGTTGTGTCCTGTGACTAGGGATTCTGGGTACCCAGTCCCCCCAATACCCCCTCAGCTCATTTATTGAGCGTACAATGTAAACACAGCAAATGAGCCCTATTTGTACCTCTCCTGGGCTGTGTGCAATTCAGGAGTTCCCGGGCTGGTAACACTTGCCGTGGTACATTAGCACTTTTTCTGGAGCTCAGCTGGCTAGGTGAAACATTTTAAAACACTCTTAACGAACAATGTCTGAAAAACTATTAGGCTTTACATTTTAATAAGTAAAATCAAATTGTTCTCAGACTTCAGGGGGAAGTAATTTACTTTTTTTTTTTTTAAGATGAGTAAATTAAGTACCTCAAAGCTTCAAATTCTGTGTTTCAATGAGAGATCACAGAATATTAGAGGTTGGAAAGGACCTCAAAAGATCATCTAGTCCAGCCCCCCTGCCACAGCATGATCACCTACAGTAGATCGCACAGGAACGCGTCCAGGTGGGTTTTGAATGTCTCCAGAGAAGGAGACTCCACAACCTCCCTGGGCAGCCTGTTCCAGTGCTCTGTCACCCTCACAGTGAGAATGTTTTTTTTAATATTTTTGTGGAACTTCCTATGTTCTAGTCTGTTCCCATTGCCCCTTGTCCTGTCAATGGATGTCACTGAAAAGAGCCTGGCTCCGTCCTCCTGACACTCTCCCTTGACATATTTATAAACATTAATGAGGTCACCCCTCAGCCTCCTCTTCTCCAATCTGAAGAGACCCAGCTCCTCCAGCCTTTCCTCCTAAGGGAGATGTTCCACTCCCTTCATCATCTTTGTGGCTCTGCGCTGGACTCTCTCCAGCAGTTCCCTGTCCTTCTTGAGCTGAGGGGCCCAGAACTGGACACAATATTCCAGATGTGGCCTCACCAGGGCACAGTAGAGGGGCAGGAGGACCTCTCTCGACCTACTTGCTGCTCCCCTTCTAATACACCCCAAGATGCCATTGGCCTTCTTGGCCACGAGGGCACATTGCTGGCTCATGGTCATCCTGCTGTCCACTAGAACCCCCAGGTCCCTTTCCCCTGCGCTGCTCTCCAGCAGGTCAGTCCCCAACCTATACTGGCACATGGGGTTATTCTTTCCCAAGTGCAAAACTCTACACTTGCCCTTGTTGAACTGCCTAAGATTTCTCCCCACCCAGCCCTCTAGTCTATGCAGGTCTCTCTGAATGGCAGCACAGCCTTCTGGTGTGTCAGCCACACCTCCCAGTTTTGTGTCATCAGCAAACTTGCTGACAGCGCTCTCTAATCCCTCATCCAGCTCATTGATGAATATATTGAAAAGCACTGGCCCCAGCACTGACCTCTGAGGGACCCCACTAGACAAAGGCCTCCAGCCAGACTCAGCCCCATTGACCACAACTCTCTGGCTTCTTCCCTTCAACCAATTAGTGATCAATATAGTAAGACTCTTACCCCTTATCTCCTTATATTTTAAAAATGGAAATGTGCTAAACTGCTTGTTTTTTTCTCTCAGTTTCCCCATAACTCATAAAGCTGTGTAACTGTCTCTTTAGTAACACTGTGGTAATTGTGACTGTTAGGTGTCATTTACTTTGAATGAAGAGCTTGCAAGCATCAATGATATTGGAGGAAAACCTGCTTCGGTCAGTGCACCAAGGGAACACCCATTTCTTTTGCAAAGTGTGGGAGGACAGACCTTAACAGTGTTCACAGAAAGTTCAGTAGGTAAGTTAGAATTAAAGTTATGTGTTAAGATTCGAGTATACATGATTTCAATAAACTGAATGCTGTAAAGCCCAGAGGACTCAAAACTCAGATTTCCCTCTGTTTTGTTCTTATCTGCATACATAACACTGTTGTGTTTTTTCTTGTGTCTGTCTCTTTTCTTCATATGACTGAGAAACTAATTTAAGTTCTCCAAATAGAATTTTCATGTACATTTCAGCTGTGTGTCTGCTGAAGAGAACAGAGAGAGTGTGGAGAGTTGTACCTTGTGTATTCCCCTTTACTGTTTTCACTGGAAAAAAATGGGTTTGTGTTCACATGTACTTTTGGGATCAACTAATACTTTTTCTTCTCCTTGAATTGATCTGCTGTGAATATAGTTTTGAAAGAGTGCTGATTCCTCCTCTGTCCAGTTGAACAGATCGGTTTTAGCAATAAACACATCTGCTCCCCACATTTTGTTGAAAAATATATATTGTTTAAGTGTATGAAAGCTAAATAAGATCATAATACCAAACAGTCCTGGAGTAAGATTCTTTTTTCTCACTGGCATCTAGTTATCTGGAGGAGGTATCTCAGTTCCAGACACAGGTTTTGTTGTCCCCAGAAGTCAAATAATACTGGTATTTTTGATACCTCTGCCTTCTCTGAGGCAGAAAACTACAGTGTGATCAGCTTCTGATGTTCTGGTATTTGTAGGCTGGCAAATAAATTCTGTGATAGCAGTGTGATACCTTATCAGGTAAAGAAGGGAGGGAGAATCGGAACTCATAGGACAGAGTTAGAATATTTAGTAAGTTTGACCACCTCTTTTTTAAAAATCTTTTTTAAAGGTCTAGTGGCTTGAGATACTAAGGTACAAGTAGCTTGACTGTCTCTGTTGTGTTTAATAATACAAGATCTTATGCTACCACTCGTGCACTTTTCATTTGTTATCTTTTTCTCTGAAAATAATTTTAATCATGTTATTGGTTTTGCACTTTAAAAGTTTGTATTTTCGTGTGTGTGACTTGCAACACCTAAAAATACTGGGTTTTATAATTCATAGATTACAAATATGGAAAGAGGTAGGGAGCGAGTTTTCAAAAATACTGCGAGCATTTTAGTAGTACCTCATCTTCTTTTGTTTCTTGGTGCCCCAACCTCACAATGCTTGACAAAAAAGAGAGATTTCGGATATGAAGATGTGTGTAGAATATACATCCGTGACTTCTGCATGTTTATTGTAAATCCCATGGGATTTTGCTCCCCAGAACACCTTTGGTACAAAATACTGTTTCAAATACGCTCAACAATGACTTAAGCTGCAGTAAGTGCCAAGTGCTTAACTTGAATGTGGAGCATTTGTCATCATTTAGAATGAAAGTCGTTAGAATGCAATAGCTAGAAGATGCCCACTTATTTCTGTTTTACCATCTGTAATACGGGTGTCTCAAAACCTTTAGGTACTTAGAAGCTGTCCAATTTTTATTTAATCAATTAAAAATTTTCCATTTCTTAGCAACTAGAAAATGTTATTCGAGGACCGTGACTGTATTGACTAAAGTGCTTATATATTAATCAGGAGCAAAGGGTAGTTAGTGAAATGAGAAATGTTTGAAATGAAGCACTGAATAAGCATAGACCCTGTCAAAATTGTTTTTGCTTGAGATGAACAAGCATTAACATGCAGTCAGTGAGTTTTCCAGAAAATTACTTACATGCAAAATGGCTAAAATGTGTTGCTGTTTTGTTAAAGCTGGCATCGACAGTACCATCAAAAATAGACTTTTAATATGCTTTTTTTTGCAGGGCTTTTCTGGTTGTAAAGATGAATGTGACACAAATATTGCAGAGTCCAGTCAGATTTCTTACAGACACCATGTTCCTGCAACCATACTCTTGTATGTGTATCACCAATATGTTTTGAGCTCTACGGCCAATTCCAGTAAATTTTGTAGTGAATTATGGCTAGTGTGAAAACAGGTGTCTGAAGAGTGGAATGGAACTACATGGATATCCCAACTGGAAGAAAGGCTGCTACCCTATATGATGTCAGAAAGTCCACATGAGAAAAAGCAGTATAGTTATATCACCCATGGAAAAAGACTCAATAAAGACTTAAATCTTTGTGCATCAGTCAATCCGCAGTAAGAGACAGTCATAGGAAACTGAAATTCATTCATTCTGATGTTCACAGACCAATATTTGTTTTCACAAAAATATGCTAATCACAATTTGAAAAACAGTGGTGATCTAGTTCCTGTGGCGAAGTTCACTGTGTAACAGAATCAATGTGCCAATTTGAACTGTGGCCCAAAGATGAAGCTGGTATGGAACTACGGGTGGCCTTGCTGCTGTTGCATCCGGAAGGATGCACCTGAGGAATTATGCAAATGAAACACGGATTGAAAAAGTGCTTCATGCATTATTATTACTCTTGGTCAATACCCTTCTTGAGGACTGAACTGGCGTAAAATGGAGCAAATGGCGTAAAACAGTTGGGTTCCTTTTGTTATAGGGTGGGGGCTTTTTGGTTGTGAGTTTGTGGGGTTTTTTCCCACTTTTTTTAAACAAATGAAAAACCCTAGGACCTATTCCACATTCTGTCCTCTAATCTTGGCATCCTTATGTTGCAGTCACCAGCTTTTTGATGGTCTCTCAGAAAACGAATGAGGGCTGACAAAGCTGGCTCTGAGACATTTTGTAATTTCGGAAGACACTGCAGGGAGTTTACATATTCTGGGTAATTCAGCACTTCACATTGACTCATCAGGTCACTTGGAGCGAGCAAAAGAGATCAAATTTGACAAGTAATGCAGTATTTTTTGTGTGATGTATTTTCTAGACTTCTGAATGGCCTTTCTGTGCTTTTTGTTTTGTCTTAACTGAACTTACTCCTAATACCTGTTTGTAGTTGGAGAAAATCCTTTAGTTCTTACATTGTAAACCTCTACATCTCTGGTGGTCTCACATTAGTTAAAGGACAGCAGTGGGCTCTTCAGAGGTGCCATTTGTTATGTCCAAAGCCTAAGGAATTGCAGATTCTTGGTCTCCTGCAGTGTGTACTAGATCTGAGCTAATATAAAGCTGGATAAAGTGGATCCCTTCTCAGATACTCTTAAAATCTGGTCTCTGCTGGCTTTGACACATGGCACGCTTTCAGTTTAGATTAAGTCTGGGGTTTCTCCTGTGTCTTTTCATAGAATCATAGAAAGATTTGTGTTGGAAGACATCTCAGAAATCATCTAACTCCAATCCCCCTGCCATGGCAGGGACATCTCCCACTAGATCAGGTGCTCAGTGCTCCATCCAGCCTGACCTTGAACACTTTCAGGGAGGGAGCCTCCACAGCCTCCCTGGGCAACCTGTGCCAGTGCCTCACCACCCTCAGGGTAAAGAACTTCTTCCTTATATCCAACCTAAACCTACGCTCTTCCAGTTTCCACCTGTTAGCCCTTATCCTATCACTACAGGCCCTTGTGAAAAGTCCCTCCCCAGCCTTCTTGTAGGCCCCCTTCAGGTACTGGAAGGCTGCAATAAGGTCTCCCCAGAGCCTTCTCTTTTCCAGGCTGAGCCAGCCTAACTCTCAGCCTGTCCTCCTAGGAGAGGTGCTCCAGCCCTCTGACTATCTTGGTAGCCCTCCTCTGTACTCGCTCCAACAGCTCTATGTCTTTCTTGCGTTGGGGGTTCCAGAGCTGGTTCCAGGTGAGGTCTCACAAAGGCAATGCAGAGGGGCAGAATCATCTCCCTTGACCTGCTGGTCACACATCTCTTGATGCATCCCAGGATGGGGTTGGCTTTCTGGGCTGCAAGCGCATGCAGTTGGCTCATGTTGATCTTATCATCCACCAACACGCCCAAATCCTTCTCCCCAGGACTGCTCTCCATCTACTCATTGCCCAGCCTGTATCTGTGCCTGGGATTGCCTCGACCCAGCACCTTACACTTGGCCTTATTTCCCATTTCTGTATTTTGAAATAGCTCCAATGAATAATACAGAGCAGCACGACGCATTCAAAAGCAGCGGTTACAGATATCTTCCTGCTTCCTCTGCAAAGCTGTTTGCGAGCATGAGACATTGCGTTGTCTTCATTGCTGGGCAAATTGCTAAGACCTGTGGTTGGGTTCCTGAACATCACGAAGGCTGGTGGGAACTGTGGTGACTGCAGAGGGATCCGTAGCGTGGTTGTCTCTTGCTGTCTAGGTCTTGCTGTCTAGGCTGGTTTCAGTATTAATTCTGCATTAAATATGAACTACATTCTGTTCCATAAACATCACCATATGTACATCAACAGTTGCTATGCAACAATGCTATTTGTGCTTCCAGTCATTTTATCTTATCTCTGTCATCAGCTATCGTAGCTGTAATTTATTTTTGGGGGGAGGGAGAAAGGAGAGCATTTTGCATATATTTCAGTGTGTTGTATTAAAGAAAAATGAATTTTTCTTAGGTGTGTATAGCTAAGAGCTATCTAGGGGCATGAGTTTGATATAGCGTATGTTTGGTTAAAACTTTTTTTTCTGAGCTTGCTACAGGCACACACCCTGGCATAAGGAATTGCTGTAATTTGACAGTTTCTTTCCTGGTTGAAGGAATGGGAACATGCTTTTGTTAAACATTTTACAGCAAAGTTTTCTGAATGTGATTATAAATTAATTCCCTTACTGTTTTAATTGCCTGTTGCTCAAAAATTTCCTGCCAGCAGGTAGTTTAGGATTACTGGCTCTAAACATTAATAAAAAATTCAACTATGTTATAGATAATGTTAAAAATTTCTTACTGAGCTAGTCCTTGGAAAAATTTGCTACTAATGTGACTTGGGAGAACATACAGACCTTGGCAGGCAACTGCATCCCTAACTGTAAAGGACTGATGGGTGGAGAGGAATATTTTACACTCTAGGCACAAATAAAGTATATTTCTGTAAAGCTGGGTGAGATGACTCATTTTATTTAAATTTTGAATGTATCTTCACAACACCCCCTTCGTAAGTAGGGTTGCCTTAATGCCTTTTTTAGGGACTTTGAATTCCTTCATGCTTGTACCGTCTCGATAAAAAGTGTTTAGAGAATTCCATTGACAGAATGACTACCAGACCTTTGTTTTTGAAGCAGCATTCATGCATGCATTGTTTCACCGTTTCATGCTTCACAGAAGATTGCTGGCTCTTAACATTGCATTCTTCTTCAGTTTTCTGAGTCTTCTCTTTCAGAATCTCAATTCATTAAATTAGTTTTTTTTTAACTTCCTGTTCAATAGCACACATAACTCTGACTGTGTACCTTAGAACAGCTCCTTTATTCCCACATCCCTTGAATATTCTCCCCCTGTTTTGGGTTCGGTGTTTTTTTCCTTTATACAGCTTCTCGTATGTGAAAGGATCTTTTCTGAGTTTGTACGTGAATCATGCCTACTACATAAGTTACAAAGCGTGATTGTATCGTAGTGAAAATGAATATTCAGAGGTTTGTATTCTGCAGTTTGTATATTTGCGTTTTGATGTATCAGACGTATCCAGCCATTTACAGAAATGCCAAAGGAAGAAACGCTAGGAAAAATCCTGGAAAGATGTTTCTTTCATTAAATCAGTTATTCCTGTAATTACATTTAATTATTTCCAGAAAAATACGCAGTGCTCAGAGACTTGATGCCTCGTGATACTGCTTCTTACCTTATCAGATGAATGTTTGACTTCTCACATTTTTCATCAAACTCTTATTTAGGAAATAAACGCCCTCCCTCATCATTCTGCTGTCTTAGCTCTGCCTGCTGAGGAGTTTTGGTGTATACCCATCTACTTCAACAGTACTTTCCAATTGTCTCTTTTTTCAGCCTGTCACTTAACCACGCATCTCAGTCTCCAAAATGCTTTGGGGTCTTACTTAATGCTTCTTTGTTCCTTTATGTACTTCAATCTTTTATGGTCTGTTAGCAGAAGAGGAAAACTCAGCAGCAGCCTCACGATCAAAGGAAGCAGGAGCATCAGCAACCTTTCAGATCTCTGACATTTATGCAAATTTCCAAATATTTATGAGGATCATAAAGAAGATGCAACCCATGATCAGGAAAGCAGGATATGTGACTCGAGCTAGTCTCATTATAGGCAGCGTTTTGATGGGTCAGGATTTTGTACGTATTATTGTGGCAGACGGTCCGTTTAGAAAACTCCTGCAACTGCTTGCATCATCTCTCTTCTCCACCTCTGTAAAATGGAATTTCTATTTATTTACTTACTTCATATGAGTGTTGTGAGGATTAACAAATTACTGTAAAGTGAGTTCAGCTAACTGGCTGGCTGAAGGGGTAAGCTCCTAATTTTCTTTTCGTTTTTGTTATTAAAACTGTTGACTGATAATTCCCTGTTAAAAAATAGAACAATTGAGGGTATAATGCACAAAATATATTGTGTGTTAAAATGAGGTCAGCGTGATGGGAATAGAATTGGCTTCCTACCTACTTCATTGCCTTAAAATGTCTGGTTTTATCAGTCTCACTGATGTATGTGTAGAAAAACCAACCCCCCCTCCACCTTTCCTGCCACTCCCCACCCCAAAAAAAAACCCCAACCAGCCAACTCCAACTAGTTGACATTTGTCTGTGCTTCTTGCATGTTACGGAGGAGGCTGAGCAGCTGTAGTCTGCATTGATAAAATATATTGAGTAAACATAGTACTACTTTCTTTGTCTTCTTTATGACATTAGCACCGAGATGATTTTTAAAGCGGAGACTTGTGACCTAATCATAACAAAAACAAATAGAGGAGGAGGAAGAAATCACTTTTTTACAAGGCTTGAATTTTTAATTATTTTTATTTGTCTCCACTGTTGAGGGTAGATTCTAGTGATACAAGCAAAGACACACACTCCCCCTGTAGACATGATACACATTTATTGTTATGTTATTGTTATTTGCATCGGATGGTATTAACAATTTGGAAGTGTGATGGCTAGCGCAGTGGTTTTGGATAGGTAGTCTTTCACTGAAACAGAGTTAGAAAGAAATAGCTTTAAGTTCAGCTGCTTCTTTAAATCTCAGTCCAAGCAGGGGTTGATATCTTAGTACATTTGCACATTCTTCATTCTGTCCTGTTTGCTTCTTACATGTGTACTGAATGTTTCCTTAATTAAGTTACAGCCAAGTTAGGGTATCACTTGGTAGCATTATGCTGTAAATATGCTAAATACGCACAAACAATGATGTCAACGAGAAAATACATGTTTTTTTCTGCAAACAGGCTATCCTGCATACACATGTGAAAGCTGGCAGGGATCTTAGCTTGCTTTGTGAAGACTCATGGGTGGGAAGTGGCCGTGTAACGATGTTTTCTCGTTGAGAAAACGCGTGCCTTCAGCTGCTAAGACTTAACGACAGCCGTGGCTAAAGAAGGAAGGATCTGTGAAGCACTGCATTTTCCATTTGTATTAGTCCCCTGGTCGTCAGCCATCTCGATGGGAAAACAGGGCTGTCAGCTGTGAAAGCCAGCAACAATCAGTGGCACGAAGAAGGTTTTGTAAAGTATTTTGTGCTTTCCCTTCTGTTAATACCCAGCCTGTATGTGGCAGAAATGATGAAATTGACCTCAAAAATTGCTCTCTGAGTTAGAGCAGTAATTCACTTTCACCTGTCAGTAAATAGTCTGTAATGATAGCTGTGGCATCTCTGAGTTGAAAGGTAAGGACAAGTATGTTTTACCATTTTTAACGGTATTTCAGATCAGTGAAAACGCTCTTTTTATTTTTCTACCCTAGAAGATGCATAAGAAGGAGAAATACAGGAGGAACAGTCAAATTTCAGTTTGAAAAATTGATGTAGCGGTTTGATTTCATGGGACTCCTTGAGTGTTAGAACTCAGTTTACCAAAATACATCCGCCGACTGCCATCTCTTGAAGTGTGGGATTGGAATTTCATGCAGAAAGCTGTTTCTGAATCTGACTCTGCCATTCTCTGAGTGATGATTTTCTGCCAAGTCACTTTGCAACACTTATGTCTAGGTTTTCCCTTCGTACACACTTCGATTCCCTGCTCTGTGGAACAGGAGATGTTTCTGATTATGCCTATTTTTTCTATGACACAAGTCAGGCTACAGTAGCACTTGAGGGTCAGTGATCAGAAAGGAAAGAAATTGAAGAACTAAATCCTTATATGATCTGCAGAAAGGACAAAGAAGAGGTTGATCAAGTTCAGAAATTTACCTAATACCAGTTAATAGCATTCTTCTGTAAAACCTTGATTATTTTTTTAAATAGACAAAAATAGTATTTGTCTAGAGTGACCAGGGAGATGGGCAGATAATCTTTATTGCTTAAGTGTAATCCTACTCCTGACTCTTCATAAAAGTGTAACGTCATTCTTGCAGAGCTCAATCAGAGGTGTAACAGAGTTCTCTTATTTAAGTTGGGAGTTTGGGCACTCAAAAAGATACTTTTTTTGGTTTCTTCATGTGGCAAATTTTTCTTCAGAAAATAAATCTTTAAACATCAGTCAGAGGCAGTGATTGTCATTTTATCATAATTTACTATTCTTTGCTTTGCAACCCACTTTTTAGATGTAATGTCAAATAATCAACACAGAAATGTTATGTTTCCTTTTTTGTTCATTTCTTTTTTCTCCAGAAAGCCAACCAGAAGAAAAATCTGAAAGCAGCAGCACTGGTGAGTGTGGACACTTTCTTTGAAGCACTTAAGAAATTACACATGACTCTGCATTTTCAGTTTTACTTTTCAATAAACCAGTAGATTTTTTTATATTAAAAAAATGGTCTTTTTTGTTATATTTCTAGGGTAGAATATCAGAATTGAAAAATGACTTCATAATCTGATTGTCTGCTGTGACTAGAAGCTTAAATTACTAATATTTTTTATTTAAATGAAGATGGGGAAATGGTGAGCGAGAGCTTTAGAAATGTAGTGTTCATTTGAGTGTTATTTTAGACATTTTTATTTCTCAACTCTTTTTTTTATGTTCATTGTATCATTTAGTTTGAATTCTTTCCTCCTGGTTGGAAAGTTGGTGGCAAATTTCAAAATCTTTTGTGATTTGATTTTAATTGCGTAGACTAAGCAGTCAGAAAAACAGTGTTCTAATATTGTACTTTATTCAGTTTTTCTAATGAAAAAAGTCTTCCTTATGAAAGATGTGGGTCCAGAGGAGGTCACAAAAATGGTCAGAGGGCTGGAGCACCTCCCCTTCGAGGACAGGCTGAGAAAGTTGGTGTTGTTCAGCCTGAAGAAGTGAAGGCTCTGGAGAGACCTTATAGCGACCTTCCAGTACTTGAAGGGGGCCTGCAGGAAAGAATGGGAGGGACAAGGGGTAATAAAAGTTTCAAACTAAAGAGAGTATAGATTTAAATCAGGTATTAGGAAGAAACTCTTTGTTGTGAAGGTGGTGAGACACTGGCACAGGTTGCCCAGAGAAGTTGTGGTTGCCTCATCGCTGGAAATGTTCAAGGCCAGGCTGGACGGCGCTCTGAGCAACCTGGTCTAGTGGGAGGTGTCCCTGCCCATGGCAGGAGGGTTGGAACCAGATGATCTTTAAGATTCTTTCCAGTCCAAACCATTCTAGGATTTATAAATTCTTTGGAATTAGTCAAAAATTGTTAGTTCACTGATACTACCTACCAGTTATATATTAGTCGGTCCAGTGATGTCTTAAGCACAGGGTGCTTCTGAAACTGCAATTGCTATAGTAAGTGTTTGGGGTGTTTTTTTTTAACACAACTCAGAATAGTAAACAAAACTATCATCCTTCAAGTGGCATTTTTTTGTGAAATACGCAACATGCTTATATTAGATGGATTCCTAAGGCTGACTGATACCCTAAAGATTTTATTTTGGGTTGGAATTAGTCTGTGCAGGCTTCCTTTGCAGTCAGTGAAGGAGAGGATTCCAGAAAGTCTAACACAGGTGTGTGCAGGTACAATTCCCCAAGAGCTTGGGCAGACCTCTCTTGGGGCTGTGCATTGCTCCCTTCTGTTAAAGCCTTTGGGGTTACAATACTCAAATTTCCAGACAGATACACAACAGCGTAAGAATCTTACAGTGTCAAATAGTGTGCAATAAAAATCTCCTTTTCTGCTTTTATTTAACAAATGTTTCAAAACTATCGTTAACGTACTAGCGAAAAAAAATAGTCTGAGTTTTGTTAGTACAGGGATTACCTCGGGTGCACACAGATTAAATAGTGCTGGGACTGCGCTGGCACTGGTGAACGGTAATGGCAGAGATAGCAGATGGACTGGAAAGAGTCTCACACCCCTTCCTTTCTTCAAAAGCAACTCCTAAACATAAGACTAATGCTGGTGGGTTTTCAAAGTATCTTCCTCAAAGTAATTTTTCAGACAATTTAACATGGAGATATTTGGATTTTTTTTTTCTAATATTTGACTTTTATTTGAACTGCATTTCGTCATCAGATGTCAAAAATGTGTTCTTTGTGTCTGGCTAGGAGTAGGGTCTGGGTTTTGTTTTTTGTAGGAGGGAATTCTTTGCAATACTGAGATGCTTTTTATTACACTGCCTTAAGCATCTCAGGAGACTTGTGTTAGAAATTTTATAGTCTGTAGACTTGTACCGAATCCAAGGTCTGGTTTACAGCTTTGCAGTTTTTCTCTCTTACATGTTAAAACCTGTTCACTCTGATTATATGTTAATCGTGGTGCGATTTTAGGGTTATGAAGGGCTACTTGATAGAGATTAATATTTTGTATCTCTTGAAAACTGAGACTCACTGCTGTGGGATGTCACATGTAAAGCACATCCTGAGAGTTTAACCGCTAAAATGAATCAGAATTTTGATACGTTGCATTTCTCTGATGTTCGCTAGTTGTGGGAATGTACTCTTGGTTTTACTTGACTTTTGGGGTTTTTTATTCTGTTTTGGTTTATGTTTTGAATGACTGAATTGTCTGCTCTTTGCTCTTGGTACCTCCTCCTTATTCTGTGAATGTTGTGTAAGATGGCCACGTGTTTATTTGTTTGTATTTTTTCTTCAGTCAGAAGAATGAATTATTGTCTGCTGTGAGCTGTTTAAATACGCTGACAGGATGAGTGCTAAACTCATTTGGTAGAATCAAGCTGGGTGTGGATTCAGTGTCTGAATAATCGTAGTTGGTTACACTGGGGCATTTAGAGGGGCAAAGCCATCAGTTGCACTTACTTTCTTATTCATCTTTCTTCTCCAAAAAATCATGGAACTCGACTGACCTTTTTTCAAACTACCTCTCAAGTAATTCAGGCTATTGAGTCCTCCATTTTGCTGTTAATCTCCTTTATCTTGGCCTTCAGTAAGTACTTTTGAGGCAAAGATGATGCACTACTGTAGAATTTTATCATAACAAGACCCTAATGACTGCTTTTTGGATATTCCTGTAGTAAAAATGTAAGGTTTATTTGTAGTTAGAAAGTAAATAAAGGAGGTAAATGACATAAATAACGTTCAGAAACCCTTTGATTTACATCCTGAAAAGTTCGCCCACATTTTACATTGGGAGGGTGCTGGCAGTCTTCAGAATTTTTTATATTGTAAGTCATTAGTATTATGTATGACATTTTTAATCACATTTATTGTTGGGATGGTTAGAATTGTAGAATCATGGAATGTTCAGGGTTGGAAGGGACCTTGAAAGATCATCTAATCCAACCCTCCTGCCAGAGCAGGGTCCCCTAGGGCAGCCACACAGGAACACATCCAGGCAGGTTTTGAATGTCTCCAGAGAAGGAGACTCCACAACCTCTCTGGGCAGCCTGTTCCAGTGCTTCATCACCCTCCTTATGTTGAGGCAGAACTTCCTATGTTCTAGCTTACACCCACTATTCCTTGTCCTATTACTGAGCACCACTCTGAAGAGACCGGCACCTTCTTCTTGACCTACACTCCTCAGGTATTTATATACATTAATAAGGTCCCCTCTCAGCCTTCTCTTTTCAAGAGAGTGGTTGTCAACCACTTACCAAAAGGCAAGAGAGTTCCAACGTTGCTATTCTATTTGGTAGCATTTGGAGAGAAACAACACGATACCGGGACAGACCAAAGACCATCTAGCTGATATCCTGTCCTCAGTGGTGGTCTATAGCAGATGCCTTGAGAAAAGTGTATGCAGAAACGTAGTGCTACCTCCCCAAAATACTTCTTCCAGCCTCTAATGATTCCCAGCTCGGAGAGATCCAGCCAGTGCTGGAGGCGAGGGTATTTTATTTAATAGGCCCTCATGGATTTTCCTTTATGAAGTATCCCTGTTGGTTGAGCCCATGAA
This sequence comes from Trogon surrucura, assembly GCA_020746105.1. Lineage (NCBI taxonomy): Eukaryota > Metazoa > Chordata > Aves > Trogoniformes > Trogonidae > Trogon > Trogon surrucura. Next base: position 33,736,060 of record CM036617.1, on the reverse strand, counting down.
AACCTTTAGGATCCATAATATCTTGAACAATGCTACAGTTACAGTCAAAATATTCAGGAATCGAGACGTGTAAAACAAGTTTACCTGAACTAAATTTGAGCTCCTTTTGCATATTATTATTTTAAATTACTTTTTCTGCATGGAGATACTATTTGATTAGTGCTTGTGGCAAACAGAATTGACGATTCAGCCAATATTGTTTAGTGCCTGAAGGCTGATTTATGTTAAATGTGAAAGGATTGGAGCAAATTACACACTCAGCTAAAGGAAAAGAGAAATGAGAATTGGCTTTGCTTGTTCCTATATAGAATAGAATCATGAAATATTTTGGGATGGAAGGGGCCTTTAAAGGTCATCTGCTCCACTGCAGTGAGCAGGGACATCTTCAGCCAGATCACGCTGCTCAGAGCCCTGTCCAGCCTGACCTTGAATGTTTGCAGGGATGGGGCATCTTACCACCACTGACAAATCTGTTCCAGTGATTCACTGCCCTCATTTTAAAAAATTTGTTCCTTATATCTGACCTAAATCTACCCTCTTTTAGTTTAAAGCCATTACCCCTTGTCCTATTGCAACAGGCCCTGCTAAAAAGATTGGCACCATATGTCTTATAAATCCCCTTGAAGTATTAAAAGGCCACAGTAAGGTCTCCCTGCAGCCTTCCCTTCTCCAGGCTGAACAACTCCAACTCTCAGCCTGTCCTCACAGAGAAGGTGCTCCAGACCCCTGATGATTTTTATGTCTCTGCTCTGAACCCACTCCAACAGGTCCATGTCTTTCCTTTGCTGAGAACTCCAGAGCTGGACACAGCACTGCAGTGGGGTCTCACCAGAGCAGAGAGGCAGAATTATCTCTCTTGACCTGCTGGTCACACTTTTGATGCAGCACAGGGTATGATTGGCCTGGGCTGTGAGTGCACATTGCCAGCTCATGTCCAGCTTCTCATCCACCAGTATCCCCAAGTCCTTCTCCACAGGACTACTCTCAATCTCTTCACCTTCCAGCTGTACTGATAGCGGCGGCTGCCCTGACCCAGGTGCGGGACCCAGCACTTGGCCTTTTTGAACCTCGTGAGGTTCACACAGGCCCACTTCTCGAGCTTGTCCAGGTCCCTCTGGATGGCATTTCATGCCTCGGGCATATCAGTTGCACCACTCAGCTTGGCATCATCCACAAGCTTGCTGAGGGTGCACTCAATTCCACTATATCATTGATGAAGATACTGAACAGGGCTGGTCCCAGTACTGGACCCCTGAAGGTCACCACTTGTTACTGATCTCCATCTGGACATTGAGCCATTGACCACTACCGTCTGGATGTGACCATCCAACCACATGATGATGAGCAAATGATTTAAACCCAAATATATGTATGTAGCTCTTGTTTGCTCATGGTGTTGCTTACTTACACCTACCTGGAAGTGCTGTTGGTGATGAGAGAAGCTGTGAAAACCAAGCATTTGTGCCAGTTGAAGTATGACCTGCACCTCTGCTCCCCACTGCCCCTCTCCCAGATAAAAATACCCAGAAGCTGCTGTCTTGAGCCTGCGTAGGCTGTTGAGGGTGATATGGTAGAGAATGCGTTCTCACGTGTGAATGTAATTAGGTACTGACTTGGCAGAAGTGCATTAAGTGAAAGTTACATAGGCAGCAGTTAATCATAATGTTGCCTGAGCTCTGAGAATGTCGTTCTGAAAGCCCAGTATTGCTTTCGGGGAGGTGGGGGCAGTGTATCAGCTCTGTACACAAACTAGATATCAACCTTTTTCCTTAGGAATGTGTACGACGGGGTTTGCAACCTGCTAGTTGAAATTTTTGAAATTCCTTCAAACCAGTTGAGCTCCTGTTGTACCTAGATTTCATCTCTTGAAGTCTTTCCTGTAAGTTTATTGTGAACAGCAGCCTTCACTGCTTGAAGAGCTTTAGGACAAGGTGTTAGTCATGTCTTTTCCCTAAAGCTGCCACTGAGCAGTACAAATGCCTTCTAGTGAAGGGAGAGGCGCCATTGGGACCATTTTTGATTTGACTTTCTTAAAAGGAATAAATTATCCGAGCTGCTGCAGACAGTAATTTTTTTTTCCAGTTGTCAATGTACATATTTGACTGCAGACACAAATTACAACATGAATTGTCTGTAGATCACACTTGCTTCATTTTTTGGTGTTGCAATAAAAAAAAAATAAATCAGGTGTTGATTATACATGTGTTGGAATATCTGAAAATTGGTCTAAGCATTTTGATAAACACTGAACTGCACGTGATAAAATCAGCAGGTTTTTATTAATGGCACAGAACTCTTATATTGTGACACAGGGCTGTATAAAGCTGCTAAATGCATGTTTGATTTCCCACTCCTTAAAACAGTTAACATGTATTAATGATACTTGTAACTGAAGATCGATCATCAGGAGGAATAAAACAGTAATTCAGTGTTGAAGATAACTTAGTTAAGAAATCTGCCATTTTAAAGCCATAGAAACAGTTTTTGTCTTGGAAATAAAACTGGTTTTGTTGGCAGATAAGTGCAACAAAACTTAAAATACAAAATCTGTCATACTGGTTATGATAAATATTGTGGAGAAACAGGGAAGGCATACTGGTCGAACAGCTGGAAGGGTGTGAGTTTAACGTAGGACAACACTAACTGGAGTGAACTTTTTTTTAAGACCTCGTGTAAATGGCCTTAGTGTCCTTGGGGTCTGGCGATTTATTTTAGTGTACTTTATGAATATTCTAACATTTATGCTTTCCTGAGCATCGCTGATGTGTTTATGGTCATGCAGTCTCTATCCTGAGAACAGAACCTGATATAAAAAGGGTGGGAATTAATCCCACGTGTCTGTTCTGTCCTTCAGCAATGTCAGCATCCAGCTTGTCCAAGCTCTGTGCTAAGCAGAAGCATGTTTTTGGCTCGTATCAGAGTTCTTGGTCTTCCCTTGTGCCTCTCAAGAAATCCCAGGAATTTCAGCTGTGTCTGGCATCTCAGATCGTGACTCCACAGATCGTGTTTGTCTGCTGCGAGGGATTTTGCTGATTATTGCGGTTCACCCACCTACCAAGCACGGTCGCATTTGATGGGTTCAGACCTTTGCAGTATCATAAATTAGAGCTTTGAATGATGGATCAAAAAGGGCAGAGAGAGATCAAATGCTTGCTGCCTTAGCCCGTACAAGGCTGCCATGTAACAGATGTAAAGCTAGCAGGAGGCGGTTTCAAAGCAAATAAAAAGAGGTGGTTCTGCAATCGGAATGTAATTGAGCTATTGAATTCCTTGCCAGAAGATGTGGATCTCAGGGTGGTATTTGCTAAAGGCTTATATGACCTTAGGGGAGACCAAATATTTATGTGAAAATAAAATCCACCAAAGGATTCTAAGATTGAGAGGACATCTCTTTTAAGAGAACCGCAAACCACAAAAGCGTGGTGGGCACTGGGATGCAGACCCAGAAGGAGAATCACACGTGGCTGCTCTGTCCTGAGGCTTCTTCCAAGGGAGAGCTACAAGGATGATTAAGGGACTTGAGCATCTCTCCTATGAAGAGAGACTGGAAGAACTGGGGCTGTTTAGCCTTGAAAGGAGACAGCTGAGAAGGGACCTTATTAACGTATAGAAATATCTGAGGGGTGGGTGTCAAGAGGAAGGAAACAATCTTTTCTCAGTAGTGCCCAACAATAGAACAAGGACTAATGGGTTTAAGTTAGAACATAAGAAGTTCCACCTCAACATGAGGAGAAATTTCTTTACTGTGAGGGTGACAGAGCACTGGCACAGGCTGCCCAAAGAGGTTGTGGAGTCTCCTTCTCTGGAGACTTTCAAAATCCACCTGAATGTGTTCCTGTGTGGCTGCCCTAGGGGATCCTGCTCTGGCAGGGGAGTTGGACTAGATATCTTTCAAGATCCCTTCCAACCCCTAACATGCTATGATTCTGTGATTCTTCATGGATATCTGCTTTTGACCGCTTAGCTGGAGTCACAATGCTAAGCAAAGCTGACCTTTAGTCTGGTCCAGTACTATTACTCTCAGACTGTTTCTTTTTTCCCCAATTTTTTTTTTTTTTCATCAGGGATAGCTGAAGTTTCTTCTTTTAAACCAGAGAAGTAACTTTTGAGCGGAATAGGGTATGAAGGCAAAGGCAAGAGTGGCTCTTCTAAGACTGTGTGCAGTCATTTACCTCTGCCTTTGCTAATGGCAGCTGCGAGAGCACTGGAGGCTGCAGCACGGGAAGACCTGAGCTTTGGATATGCTTGAGTCTGGGAACAGTCTAGCAGATCTCATTTGATGCTATGCCTGAGCTCTAAGACTTTTCCAGCCCCAGTGTCTTGCCAGCAGCTGTAGTGGTACAGGAGCAGGAACAGTGTGTAACTGTGCTACAGCATATTGTCTTACTCATGCAGGTTTGTCTTGGGGATTTCTGCACTGTACTCTGTGGGCTAACCCTAAAATCATCGTGTGCTCGTGGCAGAAAAGTCTTATGGAGGTGGCCTTTTATCATTGTACGGGAAGACATGAAATAGCCTACATGTTATTTTTCCTCCCTGTTGGAAAAGAGCATTATTTACTGTTCATTTTAGAAAATGTGTTGGAGATGTTACAAGACCTGACAATGATGCAGGCCTTAGATAAAGTCAGTGTATATATAAAGACTCCTAACCTGAAAGCACCTTTTTTCTCTGTTTAGCAGATTCTTACCAGCCTGGCTTGCAGGACCTGTATTTGTCTCCTCTGAGATTATCAGCTTTAGCACTGAGAAAACGTACTGCTTTATCCCTAATACTTGCCAAAGGCTTTATTTAAGTAGGAGAGAGGCAATAAATGATTCGGTTTGGTGTTACAGTTGCTTGTTCTGTTTATGTTTTTTGATTCTTAGCCTGTTCATTGCTAGTTTGTTTGCTTATTTTTTTCTTCCTAATTGAGAGAGTCTGTACCCACCTCTGACCTGTTCTTTTTTCTTCATCTGTTCACTATGATGAGCAAAATCAAGAACCTTCTTTGAGATAACAAGCAGCTTTTTTTTTGTGGAGCTGCAACAGATTTGTAGCTCCAGGTTTTCTGATAACAAATTTTTTAAAAAGAGAATCACTCCATTCCTCTGACTTCTGCTGCAAGAAAGAAAATTGCCTTTCTGAAACCTGGTGTATGAAAAGCCAAAACAGAAAATTTTCTTTTTTTTAATGTATTTATTAAGTGTGGTAATTTCAGGATAGTTAGATGTTACTTGTGTGTACAACCTCAGTGTTGCGCTGTGTTGCCGTCTGTGTCTTTTCCATAAATCCAGGGGCCCCGCGTGATGGTCACTTAAATGGAGTCCCTTGGCCAGCCTCTTCACCTCATAGTGCTCAAGTATTTTAGGCTCTTACCGTGCTGGTCCCTTCTCATTCTCACTGCTCAGGGAGTCCAGCGCTGCAAGCTTCCCTGAGCGTCAGGCCCATGGCTCTAGCAAGCCCCTTGGATCCTCGTCTGCCTGTGGCATTTCCCTAGCAAGCAACCTTGAGCTTTTAAATCTGAATTCTCATGTCGTCGGTGTGTTCCTGTGGCTGGTGAAGTGCCACCCCCTTACACAGGACACCGAATCTGCCTTCAGGAGACGTGAACAAGAAAATCTGCCACCTCCTTTTGGCCAGGTTTTCCGTACCTGGAATAAAGCTCCTGTTGTTGGTGTCAAAGGCAAAAAAAAAAGTTGTATCCTGGAAAAGTGTAGGCATCTAGTTTTTCAGGTAACTGAAATAATGCTTGGGGTGGAACTGGTGGAATCCCCCTTTCATATGCAGGAAGATGGTGGGTTTTACGAGCTCTTTATAAACCAAGGCTATGTCTCCCAAAGTCACACTACCAGTAGACTTGATATTAGGAAAAATTTCTTTACTGAAAGAGCGGTGAGGCATTGGAACAGGCTGCCCAGGGAAGTGGAGTCACCATCCCTGGAGGTGTTCAAAAAATGTGTAAACGTGGCACTTTGGGACATGATTTACTAGTCATGGTAGTGTTGGGTTGACGGTTGGGCTTGATGATCTTAGAGATATTTTCCAACCTTAATCATTCTACGATTCTAAACATAGGCAATAAGAAACTTCTTCTCAGTGAGGGTGACGGAACACTGGAACAGGCTGCCCAGGGAGGTTGTGGAGTCTCCTTCTCTGGAGACATTCAAGACCCACCTGGACACGTTCCTGTGTAGCATAATCTAGGCATTCCTGCTCTGGCAGGGGGATTGGACTAGATGATCTTTTGAGATCCCTTCCAATCCCTGACATTCTGTGATTCTGTGATTCTGTGTAATAGTGTAGTAATTTTAGCGTTTGATCAGAAGTTTGCAGACCATCAGATTGGCTCGATTTTTAAGTCATCTTCTCACTGCTTGGTTTTGAAACCTTAACATGCTGAACTTGCACGTCATCCTGCCCTAACAGGGTTTTGAATGAGTAGCTGCTGTTTACAGATACAGTTATTGTACCAGTTTTGTGAACGTTTTTGTTTCTGATGCAGAACAGTATTATTTTCTGAAGCTTAAAATGAACAAACATGGTGTCACGATAATTGTGATGATGGTAAACTGTTGCCAATGCAGACAGAAACAGTGTTTTGGGAGACTGTTGCTGTAACTTATGTGTGTGGTACCCCTACTACACACATTTTTAGGAAAATAAATCAACCGTCTAGTTTTACAGGATATTATGCAATTTCTGGCAGAAAGAAAAGCAACTGTGCTTTCTTCTTCTGAGTGCTTGCTCATCCGTGTTCCTCAGGTGTCATCATACATCTTCTTTCTACCTTCCCCAGTCCTTGCCGCACTTCTCGTTTTCTGGCATTTCATTGTGATTGATGATGATGATTTCTAGAGGCAGCACTTTTGAGACAGTGTTCTGTGCGATATACAGGTACATCAGACTTACAGAATGTCTATTTCAAAGGTAATTAAAAAGCGTAAAGTTAATTTTCTGATCCTAAGTTTCTCATGGTTTATCGATTGCTTTTTGTTTCATCCTAATAAATTATGCAAGCCCTTCTCTTCAAATGAAAATACTTTTGTTTTTTAGCTAATAGTCGCTTTCTTGTCAGTCTAAGAATTTCTGCCCTGTGTTGCAGGACAGGAGACAAATTTAGGTAGGGTTAGATGGTTATCTGGCAAAGATGAGATAATTCTAGACTGAGAAAAAAATGTTTATTTTGTGGAGACCCAACTTAACTTGTCCCATTCATCCACAATCCTGATTCATTAGTCAACAGAATTAGAGCAACATGACCCTTCTATGCAAATAAATTCATGGATGAAGCACTGGCATTATTAAATTGTAATACTTGTTGCTTGCCCTTGTTCTGCTTGCATACTAATGGGGAGAGAAGGAGAAAGATCATTTTCTTAAGCTGTTCTCATTTTATTAAATGGAAACCTTGTAATGCTTTTAAGAAAGAGGTGAAAATAACGATTGCTGCAAGTGATGATGTGGGTTTTTTTTCCCTCTAGGATCTATAAAAATATTACCTACTGTAGAAAAGAAGTGACCAGCTGTCACTTACACAGTTGTAATAGATGCATATGCAAAAAGACAAAAATAAAACGTGAGTGTTGGAAAATGTCAATGGTGCAATTATGATGCTGTGAAACACTGGTCAGTGAGTGGGCACGTACTGAAGGCGTGGAGCTGGGCTGCACTTTGACCTTGTTGCCCAGCCTGTGTGTTTCACTGCGTCAAGGCCACCTCCAAGAAGCCACATTTGTCTCTAGGACTCATTGAGCAGTAAGTAGCTGGAGACTGAGGGAATACTTAAAGGGAACATCGTCATGTATGATTTTTTCTGGTTTTTTGTAGTCATTCCCAGGCATCTGCTTTTGGCTGCTGTCTTTACCGATTTCTCCTGAGTCAGGCTACTGCCCAACTCTAAACAAAGCCCTGCAGCCCTTCTGGTAGAAAGGGAGGTGTACAGTGAAAGAAAAATGAAAAATAGTTGTAGGACGTGGAAGGAAGACAAGATAAGGGGAAAGAAAGAAGAGTCAAAGGATCAAAATCTGGGATTCTGCCCAGAGATGTGGAGGACTGGGGGCTGGAAACAGTTCACAGTCACCAGGGGACACTGGGCTAGATAAACCTCAGTGCAGCTGTTTTTGTGGTTTGTCCTTATGCAGGAAAAAGCCAGGTAGGTGATAACTGCATCAGTGCACTGCCAAGCGTGATAGGAGAACCATTGGCTTCTCCACCAATGGAAACGATGGGCGTACAAGTGTGGGAGGAAGGAACACACAGGGTCTTTTGGTCAGTTTAGCACTGCTCTTTAATGAGCAGTCATTTGGGGGACTCACAGGGGCAGGGATATTCTTATTTTACTGTATGGGTATGAGTCCTGCCTTCAGCTCTCTCTGTCCCTTCTGAGTTGTCTGCTCGGTGGCTCTTTTTCTCACCCAGGAAGAAGATGGGCGGGGAGGCAAGAGACGCTGACCTGTGTGGGAGCAGGTTAAGTGCCTCCTTGGAAAAGGAGGAGGAAGTCCTTTTTTTTTCCTACCCAAGCAATTGAAGATGTTCAGAGGAATTATGCAAACTACACTTCCTTCCTTCTAGGACTGTTCCAGTAAGTTCATGTGATCCAACTCTTAACGAGAGGCAGATGAATGGAAATACTTTGCATGTGCATCATATTCAAAGTAATGGTAGAAAAACTGCTACTATGTCTGACTTAAGCAGTTGCTTTTGCAGCTTTCTCATTGTCACAGTAGTATTAAATATACAATTTCCAAGCTTGAAGACAAGACAGAAAAGGCAACTGATGTATAACTCGGTACCTTTTCTGGCACAGCGTACAGTGGTGCAACACAAGCATCTACCTGAGTGACTGAGCCTATGCAAAATATCCTTAGGTTATATTGAATATATTTATGGAATAAAAACACATTCTGTACAGTGTGAAAATTTTATGTGGTCATTTTGCTCATATACCAAAGCAAGACAGTCCCTCACCCTGATTTGAAAAATTATTTGGCTTTGTAACTAGTTTGAAGCATCTCAGTTGTAGCTGATAGGGCGTGATTCAGTGTGGTTACGGATTTGTTCAACGTGAACAGAGAAGAGAATGATTTTGTCACCCTTGTCTTCCTTCTCTTTCTGCTGTGTAAATCAAACAGCTGAGTGACGTGCCTTCCATCAGAGATGGCACACAGAAATTTCAAACCCTGACACTTGTAGAAATGCGTGAGTGCTCATGAAAATGGGAAAAGGTGACACGACTGAAAGTTGGTGTTACAGCAGATGACTTTATATGTATGCTATAGATGTCAGTGTTACTTATGCAGAAATTAAAAAAAAAAAAAGGCAGAGAAAAGTGCTTAGCATAATAAATCATTGAGTTTTAAAATAAAAAAGTAAACCAACTTTATTTTAACTAATGATTAGAATTATTCATTTTTCACTTAAAAAACCCGGGAGTTTCAAGTGCTCTTAAATAGGTTAAGAGGGAAGCAGGTACTCTGAACCAAAGGTCTGGTAAATAAAAGCTTTCCAGTAATTCTTTTAAGAATAGCTATAGACTATTCTTGGGAGATATTTCAGATGATTTAAACTTTACCTGCGATTACCGGCTTATGAATAGCTTATATTCCAAAAGTATTGTCTGTAATAAATGCGGAACCATCTAATCCTCTACTGCTTTTTCATGAGTGAAGTCAGGCTATGACGCAAAGCTGGTACTGCTTTCTTGATACTAATGTCCTAACATTTTCTTGATAGTGGGTGTCCTAAGAGCCCAACTGAAAGGCGAACAACCTCAGTATATTTTATTTAACATATATTAATTGTTCCAAGTCAAAAATTGACTTTTGCTATTTTCGGGTTTTTTTCAACCGCAATGACATTTTAAATCTCAGTCAGAGATCCATTACCAGCGAAGGTTATAACCAAGAGTGTTTAAGTGAAAATGGATTATTTGACATCCTAGGAGCAACAGCCTCCTCCAGACTTCGTGCTTGTGCGGTCAGTGTAGTTGACAGCACTTAGAGCATACTTCTTTAAAACTCCTAGATTAGTTATGGAACTTTTTTAGATTGTTTTGTCTTTTTTTCTTGCTCATGTGTCCACAAAGGGCTTTTCATGTAATTGTTCTGCATGATGGTGTTTCTAGCAGCTGTCCTAGAAGATCAGCAGGATTTCTGATTTCTTTTAGGGGAGCTTTTCACAGAAGTCCTACAGATTCTTGGATATACAAGATTAGAGGTTAACAAGGATTTATTTTTTTTTAAGGTATCAGTTTGAAAATGACTTGGGGAAGGAAAGGAGGGAGGATGGCACAGTGATGGTGTCTGTAAAGAGTTGTATTTTGCTATGTATCTTTTCTTTGTAGATAGTTAATGCATTTTGGCAGAACCAGACAAGCTTTGGGTTATGCGAACAGTTCTTCAGTTTGTATGCCTGTAACATGGAGTGATCTGATTTTTAAACAGTTCCGTTTGGAAAAGTTCCACTTAGAACCACATCTTCTGTGATTTGTAAGTCTGTAACATGAGGACTGGAGAGAAAAGTTTCTAGACAGTGAGTTAATTCTGATTCAGTGTTCTGGAGAGGTTGGATTTCCCCATCTGACAAAACAATACTGGAATACGTTTCAGTCACTGCTACCTGGTCTGGAGATGTAGAGTCCCTTCATTAATCTCCAGTGAGGGACTTGGTTCTAACACCACCAGTTGTGTGTTACAAGTGAAGTAGCATTTCATGTTGAAGGATACACCGATATCCTGGGATATACTGATCTCTGGGACCTTGCATTTGCATTCCCAGTCGCTACTACTAAGGATAGATTTGTCGTCTCCAAAATCTGAAAGAAAACTCTTTCTCAGCCTGTCTTGTGTTAGCGGTTTTCCTTGTTACTTCCAGTATGGATTGTACTGCATTTTGTTGACATTCTCAGTAATTTTTTTGCTGTACAAAATTGATGTTGTGGGAAAGTTGAGAAACTACATAGTTGGTTTTTTTTCTAATAGGATTTTATCTGGATTTTGGATTCATATGAGCTCTGGATGATGGTTGGGTTCAGTGAAGGGCAAAGCTTTAACTTTGAGTTAGTACAGCTTCTTTTTTGCCTTTTGTGCTGATTTTTCAGTCCACTGTTGTGGATTGACTGGTTTGTAATGCTTTTGGCTAAATTAGTAAGTCATTCCACAGAAGTTATTAAAACTTGGTTTAATATAAAAATGAAAATACTTGGTAAATAGTGGAGATGAGGAGAAAGAAGGTATTTATTCTGTTTCTTACAGTGATGCATCTGAAATGCCAGCAGGTGGTCTATTCAAAACTAATAGTACTAGTTGCTTTTAGTAAGCTGTTGTGGAAAGGAAGGGCTCTGTTAAATCCCTGTCCTTACTAGCACAAATGATGAGTATGGAATAGTGACTTTAGCATTGCAGGATGTGGAAACCTGTTACATGAAACTTTATGTCAGATATTTTTATTAGCCACTTGATATGCATATATAATTAGAAAATCAAACGTTCTGTGCAGATTCAACTCATTTCCCGTAACAGAACTAATCACTCCGGCGTTATTTGTTCAGTTTACATGTTCTTGGCAACTGTTATTAACGTAGTAGCACAATTATGAATTTGTTTTTAAGTGAGTTGAGAAGTCATTTAACTTCAAAATGAAGCTGATTAATTTTAGACCCTCTTGCAATCTCAATGTCAGTACAATAGATTAGCATAAACACTAATGAACATTCAAAATCATTTATTCCAGTTAAAATCCATTCTGAATTTGTTATAAGCAAAACATATTTTAAGCCTGCTTATTATATGAAAATACTCTCACTGCTGTTCAGCAGAGCAGTTAGGTGTGTGCATGTTAGTCATACAAGTACACAAAAATTCAGCTCGACTCTCTGGTTGAAAGACAGCATTGAGAAAACGTATGTTACAAATAGCATAAAGCATTCGATCCATGTTTACAACGTTTAGCAGATAATTTTTATTAAATCCAGGCATGAAATTTTCATTCAGCCGAAGTAAGCCCGAAATGGATGTCATTATGAGATTTACATACCATTAGCTCACATCAATTGATTAGCAGCCGAGCTCTCTGCTCCGAGGCTGGTTAGACACATTAGTTGTGATGCCAGGAGGCTGCAGGTCAAGGAGGTTTTCTGGCTGCGTGCACATTTCCTTTGCCTTTGTGATTACTTGATAAAATGAAGTGCATCACTGTGAACAATTGACCCTTTCGAACAATCCAGACTGGTCAGCAGTCTAAATCCACATTTTAAAGCCATCATGATAGCCTCGAACTTAAGAGTTTCCAGGGTGCAGACAAAGGTGTTGTCCTCCTTCAGCACCAGTCGTGTACCGTTTTCAGACTTTATGAAGTACTTGAATTGAATAATATTCGAAGATACCGAAAACTCCTCCGGGAATCCGTCCAGCCTGCTTTTGGACACCAGGACAATTCTGGATTTTATTTTTGCGATGAAATCGGGAGCATTACAAAAGATTCTAAGTCCTTGTGAACGGTCGTGGCTGTCAGTTATTTCCAGGAAAGTAGTCTCTCGAGATGCTAGCTGTTCCTTCTCCCACCTTGATTTCACTGCATCTGAGAGTACCTTAAGCTGGAAAAATTCTGCCTCTTGTGCCAAAAGTTGATTTTCTCGAAACCCTTCTGGTAGAAGAAGTTCTCCATTTCGTAGGAAGTTGAGAATGTGTCTGAAAAGGAGTCCATCTCTGTCTATGAAGTAATGACCGTCTGCATCGCACGGGCACATTATTTTTCCATTTATGATCCCTTCCAGAAAAGAATCTGGATACTTGGTTAGTGTCTGTTTTTGTGTGATATATAGATAGCCACCAACATTCAGAGTAATCAGAGATGTTTTATAGTCCTTGTCTTGCTCAGAGCCTTCGGAGTTGCTGTGTTTTTCTTCGCATTCATTTTCTCTTCTGTTTATTTTTCTCTCCATATTTGAAGCCAGGGCAAAAAAAAAGCCAGCTGTCTTGCTTTGTTCTTGTCAGCTTGCGAAGAAATAGTTGTTTTGTTTTAAAAAAGAAAAAGCACCTTTATTCAGCTCCGGCACGATGTTGGAATGGAAATGCTGCTAGCATTGCTCCGACTGTCAGCTCGGGTTTGCAGTAGGTGGCGTATCAGCTGTGTATGCAGGAAGATATCAGGAATATGACTGTAAAGGAGAATTTGCATTTAACTGTATAGGGGAAGAAGGGTATATAACAACTGTCTCTTTCTTTCCCTTAGATCTAGAAGTTTACATAGTGTGGGGGTTATTCACAGAAACGCGTGCTGCTATTCTAATTGGCGCCCTATTTTTAATGCTTTAATAGGTATTGGTAGTGTCAGCCGGTGAAATTGTGTTTAGTGCTTATGATGTTAAACAGAGTGCTTCGTTTGTATTTTCAAGGATTTTAATTTTCACAAAGAGCCTTTTCACTTTGGTTTTTTTTTTTGGTACCGATTACAGTACCTGATGCATACAAGGAGGACAGCACTGAAAGGAAAGGCGTCCCTCTTTGTACAAGGTGGGTGTCGTCTGTGGAGTGCGTGCACATACATATTCCTCATTTATCAGACACGTGCACAGCGGTAGGACATTTTCACAGGAGATACTCTGGGAGTGATGCTGAGGACTTGTTGGTCTGACTGTTCTAAGTTTGCAGTGAAAGCTTCCATTTGCAGTCGATGGGAGCATCCGCACCGACGCGAGAGCCGCAGCCTGATTAGGTGTCGCTTTCTGCCTTTCTCCTGTGCCACAGATAGAAACTGTTTCAGAGAGGGTGTTTACTATTTATGTGGGTGATGGGTTTTTAAGCCGCCAAGGCTATCTAGCATCGGTTTGTTCCTTCTCGATAGAAGCAACTCAGCTGCCCTGCGGAACAAAGGGTTCGTGTGCCTTCAGATAGCTTTGAACATCACATTATAGCTTAGCAACACTTGGGCGCGGGGAGGGGGGAAACCTCGGCAGAGTACGCTCGAATCAAATGGCTGTCTCCTCTCTGCAAATCTGTGCGTGGAGGCTCGCTCTCGAAAAAGGTTTCCTCTTTAAACGTTTGCAGCTCGGAGCAGGGAAGGGAAAGCTCTCCGCGCATCTCTGCGTGTGTTTCCTTGGGGAGTGGCTGGGAGCCGCGGCGACATGCATTCCCCGGCACTGGCAGGAGCAAACACTTACCTTGGGCTGGACCTGGAGAGGAGGTCTCATCTTTTTTAAGATGTATTTTTCACTTTACAAGTAGATGTCTCCCTCTTTGCCTGAGGAGCAGTGAAAAGTCAGCTTATTCTTCTGTAAATTCTTCCACTCCGTTTCTAAATATTTTATTCCTACTGCTCTCACTGTCTCTAAGGCTGTTTATCAATACTGTAGAGTCATCATTATAATATTTTATTAGTTGATAGCTTCATGTAGTAAAAATAAATACACCTTTTTTTTTTTTTACTCGCTATTCTTCCTGCCAGGGTATCCCTAGCACTGATACACTAAATATTTCTGCTGCTGTATGTGATGTATTAAGCAGATATTATTCATTAGATTTGATTTATCAGGAATTAGTCATGGTTTTAATTTTAACTCTTCGATGTCACTGATATGTTTAGCATAACTTCAGTCAAGGATATTTCAAGCAGTTTCTAATTTTTAAACATTCAGACTTTTTCCAAAATTAACTCTTTTCGCAATTATTTAGTGAATACTTAAGAAGATGAAAGAGCCAGTTAGTTTCCAGTATTATAATTTTTTTTTTTGCAATTGCAGGAGACACCCATCGAAATTTCGTTTCTTATCAAGTGATGGTAAATTCAGTTAATGAGTTTAGGTCATGCAGAGCAGGTAACCATCTCAGTGGCCATTAAAGCCAAAGAGAATGATTTCTGTGGTGCTTTCATCCTACACAGCGATCTTCAAATAGTTTGAAGCTGAACTGGGAATGTCCTGGCACAAGTAAGCAGGGATTTCCAAGGAGAGCTGGGATTTGTAAAAGATATGAAGTATTTCATGGTGAACTAAGCTGTCTGTATTTTAAGAGAAAGCAGTTACAGAATAGTATCTGCTCACTTAGTTTTTCATGCCTATCATCTTCTCAATGTTCTAACACTTGCAGTTCGAATTTTCCACTTTTGTGAAGGAGTGAGTATTCTTTGAGAGATCGTGCAAAATCATTTTAGTGGTTTGTGTGATAAAATATTCAAAATTGATTTGATGTGGAAAATGTACTCTCTGGAGATCATGAATATTTACATTTAAACCTTTGAGACTTGAAAAATGCAGAACTGCTGTAAAATTTTCATCACCCCACATCCATGTAGCTTTACTTCACTGCAGCTGTCAGTCATCTGTAACACAAAATTCAAGCCTGGTGTATCTTTGTGAAAATTTTCCACTTTGTGTGCTGTATCACAAGACAACTTTTGCAAAGAGTCCTTGTTCTTCCCGTGCATCACATATGGTATCGCAGTGCTTGTGGTTTTAGTGGGATGGTTTCCTATAGCTCACTGTTTTCTGAAGGTGTAGCTGTGCCTAGAGGAACTGGATTTCCTTTTTTCTGTCCTTTTGTCCACATACTGGAAGATCATCCAGAAATTCATTTTGGTGAAGGTATGCAAGTTTTTCTTGCAGTCAAGGTAAAGACTTTGACCATTCTTGCTCTCTGAGAGTCTTGGTGTTGTACACCAGGAGAGTGAGAGCCGAGGTGTGCCCAGTGCATCCTGGATTTTTTTGCTTCCCGCTTGCCTTGAGACAGAGCAACTTGCTGCTGTGCTCTCTCCCATGCCATGAGCGAACTGTTTGTTCCTGCCCTGTTTAGCTGAAGTATCCTGCTCACCAGTGTCGGTTGCTGGCAATCCTGAAGTGACTGCTGCTTCTCAAATTGTCAGTGTCACCTGTATGCTGGGGTTGGCCGTTCAAGTAAGGAATAGTACTGGAATCCAGCAACTGAAAGGGTATTGTTTTGGTTCCAGATTAAGTCAGAAAATGCACTGAGCAGTCTTGCACACACTGGAGAGAGTGGCAGTAGTAGTAATGCTCCATTTCCAAATTACTCACCTTTTTGGCTGCACCAGGAGGACAACGCACGGAGCTTTTCTGTTTCTTTCTGGTCAAACGAGCCATCCTGGAGACAGTATAAATGCAGTGCTGGCATCTATCAGCTACACAGGGAAACAAATCCAAAGAGGAGGAGGCTGGACATCTGCCCCTCGTTCTGTCCTACATGTTTCTTTTTCGGAAAATAACCTCACTGCTCCTCAACTTCCATCCTCTTCCTGTACCTCGTCTGGAAGTAGGGCTGTAGGTTGGACTTGATGATCTTAAGGTACTTTCCGACCTTGATGTTCTTATGATTCTATGATTAAGCACTCAATGGAGCTGAGGATTCAGGGCTGGAGCACACCACAGTGCTTTACCAATGGTCGAGCTTACTGGCGTGTCCAAGCAGCATCAGCTTCACTGAGAGTCTGCTGGCAGCGAAAATGTCCTGGGTTGCAGGAAACAGCTGCTTTTATTTATTACTGTACAAAAGGATATGAGGAGAAATCTCAGCTGTGGGAGGTAGAGAATTTTTGAAGTGTATTAAGAAGCCATGCTAATGAAATCTGTTTGGGTTATCAAAGGCAATTTGCTAGTCAGTTAGTATCATAACACAGAAAATTGGCCAGGTTTTTGGACAATTACGCCATTCAATAGCTACTGTCTCACAGTGTTGGTAACGTAGACATTCTCATTCCAACATTAACTCCAGGATGTTGATTATCAGCTATCAAAGACAAGCTCTACACACTAATTAAACATGAAGATTTTCAAATCAGCATGTCTAAACAGTTTGCATTTGAGAGTTTTAAAGGAGCCGTTTAAGAAACTGTATCAACAGTTGCTGTTGGTATTTTTAAGTTTTTTTGAGAACAGCAATTCTACAGGACTGAACAAGCAAATAGTGTACGGCTGTTTGAAAGGTGAATTGGATGACCCAAGTGTTTAGAGATGAAAAGGGTATGAAATGCAATAAGAGATCTGATTTGGAAGTGAATCAGTTAGAAATTAAGGGAGAGCAATAGAATACTAGTCTATGTGGGTGGAGGGAAAATAGTTTGTGCCAAGTTATTTTCCCCTTTTTTGATTATAATTTGTTTAGCAAAGCAGGCAGTGTTTTTTTCTGTTAATAATTTGAGGTATGTCTCGTTTGTCATTTTGATTTAGAATATATACCGTACTACCTTCCCTTTCATCTAACTATACAAAAATTATCTGCAGGCTTCAAACTGTCAAATGTTAAGCAGAGAATTATCACTAAAATGTTGTTGTGATTCGATTCTTGGTCCTGTTTATTTTTAGCTGATTATCAAGAAGGAGATGGTTACTGATGAAGTTTGGAGATGATATATAGGCTGAGAATATAATCAATAAAAAGATACATCGCTGATGCAGAAACATTGAGATAGCTGGTTAGGATAACATTTTAATATGTGCAAATACAAAGTTTATTTGCCCAGGAATACACTGTAGACGGGGCTTTGCAGTCCATATGTTTGCGAGAGGGTTAGGGCAGAGACTCTGTCCAAAATATAATGCATCAGTGACAACTTAACATGGGGTTCTGTCCAGTGATCGGGAAAACAAATGCAGTGCCTGTCTTTGGATGCCTAAATAAGGGAGTGCCGAGTGTAGATGGAGTGATCCTGTCTTCTGGCTGCCTAGTTGCCGGGGAAGAGTGGCCTGAGAAGGACACCGGCTTCAAGTGTGCCCTTTGAATGGGAAAGAGGTGGCTGAAAATGCCTCTGGTCAAGTCTAGTGTAGGAGGTGGCTGATCCTTGTCCAGTCATCCCATGCAATAGCCTGGGGAGCTGCACAGCCGTGTAAGCGGGCAGCAGGAATTACCGGGGCTTTCAGCTGGAACACTGGGAAGCAGCACCCCACATTCTGCCTGCTGAGGAACTGGAGGTGCACATGCCCACAGCCTGTCCTTACTGTAATCTCTTCCACTTTTTCCTGCTGCCTGGGAGTCATGTGTCCTGAGGCAGGTTTTTATCTCCTCCTTCTCTGGCACCGCTGGCAGGGAGCAGGAGGTGGTAAGCTCCGGATCCTGTTCCATGGGCTGTCAAGTGTGGCTGTGAGAGACAATGTCTCAGGAGAGACACTCATGAACTGAACTTTCTCAAGCAAATAAGAATGATTAAGAAGCTGAAAAATAGGCCTAATGGAAGATTCAAGCACACATGATTTGTTTTTATTAGGCCTGATAAAAGTGGAGAGTCCCTAAGTGCTTGGATGGCTGGAAGTGCTTTCATAACAGACTCTTTAACTTCTAGAAATCAATGGCCTAACAAGAGCCAGTGGCTGAACACCGGAGCTGGGTGCAGTCAGACTAGAAAATGAACACATTAAAATCTTCAAGCCAGACCGTCTCTCAAAAAACCGCCCAAACCAACCCCCATCAGATAATCTTCTGCACAATTTCAGTAAATTTCTCCTATGGCCATTTATTAAGATTGCCTTAAGCATTTTAACCATGTTCTGTTCTTTTGATGGTGATTGTCAGTGAGATTTGAAGCTGGAATCTTGTGTTTCCCCAGCGAATCTCCCTGTCATCTCACCAAACGAGTGAGAAAGATGAGAGAAATTCATCCTTTATGAACTGGCACCGGCGAATTTATGCAGGGAGGTCAGGATGAGCATGAATTCGGCAGCTAATGATGAAGCTGTTGGATTCTGTAGACCAGCCTGTCTGGAGCTGTGTTCATAATGCACTTGTACCTGTCACCCCACATAGTGCAACTGGGAGCGTAAGACACTTGGGAAATTCCCTTTTAATTGCTGGTCTTAGCTTCCAGACTTATTAGTTTATCTTACCCTATCTGCTTTATTTTGGGTCGATATCTTTATCAGGGAATCGCTGCTTTCATGCCTTGTTTGTCCCTTGGCTTCTAGGCTGATGCGACTATGGAAATATCGGTGCAGGCGTGTAGCAGTTTGAACGTCCTTTCGTTGCAGCTCAGGTGCTCCAACGAGTGAAGAGAGACTCAAGTCTCTGAACTTGAGTTGGTGAATGAGGGCCAGTTAGTCTGCGAAGGGAGTAAAAACTGTGTTCCCCCACTACAGTCTTGTGCCCGGAGGTTTTCATGCATCTTTGTACATCTATTCTGCTAGACTCTGCGGATGTGTTCAATCCCCAAAAGGATTCAGGGGAGGTGCAACATAAACCTTGGCTTTTGGACAGTGGATGAGCTTTGACAGCAAACGAGCTTAGCTGCAAGGGGGTGTTCTTGGAGACTACGGACACCCTTGTACTGTGAAGCTACTGGAACATTAAAAACCAAATCTGGATCAGTGATAATTAAAAGAGATTATTAGTCGAGGCATCGAAGATGAGATATTACTAAGGATAAGCATGTTTAATTGACAGGTTCATTTCCTAAATAGCTGATGTGTGCAAGCTACCTGGTTCACTGATTCTGTTCTTAAAACTTAAGAATAGTATGGAAATTGTGCAGGGTGCAGGGAGACTTAATAACAGCATGTCGGTGTTCAGAGAGCTGGGCTAGGTGGCTCAGGTGAGTACAGGCTTTTTAGCCTTGAACTTGTACCATAGTAATTGGAGAAATTGTCATAGAGTTCAGAAGTTAGAAAAGATCAGAAATGTCATAGAATGGCTTGAGTTGGAAGGGACTTTCAAGATCATCTGGTTCCAACTCCCCTGCCATGGGCAGGGACACCTTCCACCAGACCAGGTTGCTCAAAGCCTCATCCAGCCTGGCCTTGAACACCTCCAGGGAGGGAGCATCCACAGCTTCTCCGGGCAACCTGTGCCACCCTCTGAGAGACCCTGTGGGGTCTCTCCCTGTGGGGTCCCCCCTGCCTCACTGGGTCGGTATAAAAATGATTAAATGTAATGAATGCTAGCAAACGTGGCTTTATGTAAAGGTTTTCTGGTCAAACAAACCTAGTTTGGTTTATTTTGGAGATTATGAGTTTAAACTAACAGCAAGTTTGCAGCCTGCTTAGTGTTTCGTACTGCACATAATTTAGAATCTTGTGACATTCTGATTTATGTCTAAAAAAATAAATAGCAAGCACAGAACAAGATTAAAAACTGTCTGACAGCAGAAAGTAATTATCAGTAGGAAGCCACTCAGGATGTAGTTTGAAGGGCTTCCTCCAGGATTAGCAAAAGGGACAGTGGTAAGTGAGAATCACTGCTTATGAAATGTGTCATGATTGACACAAATGCTGGTCAGACGGTGAATAACTATGACAGGACTGTCACGGTGTGGCCAAGATCATTTAATTCACAGAATCCTTTTAAAGACAATGCATTTTAACCAAGCCAAAGGCAATTATAAACCTAGGAACAGGGAATGCAGAGCACATACGTAAAAGGTGAGGTTTAGAAAAGACTCAAAATAGATATATTAGTGATATAATAGCCAGTCAGCTCCGTCAACCCCCGGAGCTTGATTTTTAGAGAGAAATTGATCTTAACCCAATTTTAGCCATCTAAACATGAAGCACAGTCATGGGACACAGACACCCACACCAAAAAAACCCCCACCAAAAAATCCAAGAAAATAAAACTGCACAAAACCCACCAGCACAGGGCAGATCTTTGAATCCTAAAAGAGATGAGACTAATTTGCTTCTGAAAGTCTCTCTTCCTCCCTCTCTCAGCTGAATTCAGAGATTCTGCTGAATAACCTTGTGACGGCTTAAGTGAGGTGAGAGAAGTTCCATCTCCTGTATGTTAATTTACCTCTACATATGGTTTTGGTAAGACCGGTACAGTAATATTACAGCTATTTTCTGATCTCCGTATTCTTTAAACGTCATTGCAAGACTGAACAGTGTGCAGATAAGAGACCCCAAACTGGTTTAAGTGTGGCATAAAGGCCTTGTGGTGAGATAATGCATGAGCTTGAATTACTTCATTTCTTGGAAAGATGGTTGAGAAGTGACTTGATTACAGTGTATAAGTACTTTCAAAGGGGAAAAGCACCAGGTGAACCTAGGGGTTGGAACTAGATGACTTTAAAAGTTCCTTCCAACCCAATGTGTTCTATGATTCTATAGTATAGAAAGTCATAGGAAGAGCCAACGGCTAGAAGCTGAAGGTAAGTTCGTATTAGAAATTAAGTGGCAATATTTGTGCCCAAATACAAATACATTACTAGGTTCTGTACAAAAGAAAGAGGATAAAATTTCTATGTCTGCAATACACAGGAGGTCAAGCAAATTTACCACGTTGTCTCTCTTGACCATAAACCTTAGGAATCTGTAAAACCAGAAGTGTTTTAATACGAGTTTTCTTTGTTTCATTCAAAACTACCTGGAAAAGTATAACATTCTTGCACCTTTCAAGGATTTAGTTTAAATCAGATGAAAATTACATCATTTTAAAATGCGTGGTGTGGAAGTGATTGCTCTCTGCGTTATTCAGGGGAGCACACTTAGATTTCCAGATGTAATAATATTTCAGTATGTAAGGCAATGAAAAAAATTAGAGGCATCTTGGAGTGCCTTGTGTTACTCGACATCAATACTTCTAAGTGTTTCTGTTAACTTCTCTGACTTTACCCGCTGGAGGTGCTGGTGGCAGTGTGGTACCTTACACCAATAGCAAGACAAGACTCTCTTTCGGAAGGACATTTTCCATAGTGAGAGCTCATGAGGCCATTAGACCTCATCCTTTCTTGTAAAGCAAGACTGTTCTAGAGGCTTTTTGATTAGACTGGCTGTGCCCAAAGGAGATGGATAAATTGCCACGCGCACAGACGTACCATACCCCTCACTACACACTGGAACATCGTAGTAGAGAAGCAGGTGTTTGCCCACCATTGCTTCTATCTTCCTTTCTACATCAAGTGCCTTTTAATTTTTAAGCTTTTCCACCTTCACAGAGTGCTCTGTTAGTCGTTTCTTTTAGGCAAAAAGGTTCTCACGTTAGGTTACAAAGTGATTGTGTAACAGAGGTGAATGTTCAGAGAGCAGTATTAACTAAAACGTAGTATGCAATCTCCCAGATTACTAACTGCAAGTTAGAATCATGGAATCATTCAGGTTGGAAAAGACCCTTGGGATCATCAAGTCCAACCATTAACCCTACCCTGTATGGCATTATGTTCCTTTAATGAACAATGGGGTTTTTTGAATCTAAAAAGATAAAAATAGGTTACTCTTTCCGAGGATAGAAATAAGATGAGCTCTCGTTTTATCTTCCACTAATTTTGAATAGTTTGGGTTCTCTTTGTAGTTTTTTTTTTTCCCCATGATCACTAAATGTCTTCAATGCACATTTCCAGAAAACAGTTCCTAGATGAGCTAAGAATCTAGAGAATGCTGGACCACACAGTTACCATTTCTTATTTAGAATTTGGTCTTAATGATTCGCTCTTAATATGTAAAACACCTGATGGCAAAATAAGGAATTCTGAGCTATGTCTAAATAATAGAGATTTTAGAACTTAATTTGAGATTTGAGAACTTAACAATTATAATTTATTCCCTGAATACTTATTTAGTGAAAAAAATCATTTTAGTGTTGACTGTGGTGGTGAATCTTGTTTTAATGTCCAGTTTTACTTTGTTTGTTTTCATTCTAGATAAACTTTCCTTGGAAGGAATAGTGGTGCAACGTGCTGAATGCAGACCTGCAGCCAGTGAAAATTATATGAAACTGAAAAGGTAGGAGTGCTCTTCTTACAAACGATTACATGATATCTGCCTTTGATGCCTTTATAATTGCCTTACTAGGGATGGATGACTTCAGTGTTACCATGGGCTTATGTAGGATTTACATAGGATTGGAACTATTCTTGCTTTTGCGGTGGATTTGTTGGAGGGAGGGAATGAAGGCTGATGTGGGGTTTGTACCTCCCTCTGCTGTTTTCTGGTGGAATGAGGTGGACTTTTGTGTTCCATCATGTGCAAAGCTCTTACTAGAGCACGTGTGGTGCCTCTTCGTACCTGAGCGTGCGAATGTGCGGCTACGTTCAAGTGGAATTGAAGCTGAATTGCCTGAGGACTTAAAGGTTTACATTGGTCTGGTCAGGACATGCTCCTGGAGCATGGGTGTCTGTGTGGGTAGTCCAAATTTAATTCTGCTTAGTACCATGCCATGCTGGACAAAGGCCAGCTCTGAAAGCTCTTCTAAACACGCCGAATAGGAGAGAGTTGAGGAAGAAGTGCTAAGCCTAAACTGACGTGCTTGCTAGAAAAGGTAATGCCTGAGAATGTCAGAAGTGGCATTGGAAACCACAAGATATAGGTTTAACAGACTTTTGAAAATAAGTTAAAATCTGATACATCTAGAATTTGCCATGTGATTCATATATCGTATGGATAATTAACTTGATGATGTTCTCTTGCAATAGATCAGATTTGGAATTGAATTGTGCATTATATTAAATACATATTTATTTCTTTTGAGTGTGGGGTTTTAAATTAAATCACCCTTTTTACATTGTGAGTTTGTTGTAAATAGAGAAATGCAAAGCAGAAAATTTCAGGAAGAATTGTCTGTGGCTAGTTTTAGAATCACCAGAAGAGATGCAGAAAAGGCGGTGATGTTTTCCCCCAATTCCTCATCCGTTTTCTGTGTATCATATAGATTTACATAGATTTACAGTATCTCTGTCATCCAAACTGTGCCAGTATTTGCTTATTGTATTCATTCAATTCTAAGACTTTATGCTCTAGTTGTTAGTATCATGTTTGCTCGTGTACAGTGAACTACTTCATTTCAGACTGTGTTCTGTGATTGCTGTTGTAATTTTTGTCATCAGTGTGAAATGGAGTATGAAGCAAATGTGATGTTATTAGAAAAGAATTCATTTGAATTTGGCCATTTTAAATATATGCAAATGTGGCCTGTGGGATGTGTTTGCTTCGTAATTGTTTTAATCGAAGGTTGCCTGATCCAAGTGCTATTCTGCATTTTGTACAGTTTCTTATTAGTTGATCGAATGAGCTTCTTCTAAGACCACAGCAGGAGACCAGAATAAAACCGATGGCTTTAAAGATATACTAACCAAACTTGGAATTTTTTAGCATTCTACTTTCTGTCACGCATGCCTGCGTGCAGCCCCTCCTGCTCTTCGATTTTGTTGTATTCAACTCCCTTAGGAGCAACAAAGATACAAACATGAAGTCAGGTTTTATGTTTGGAAGCACTGGCAGCTGAAAACTGATGGTACCATTGTTTTTTCTTTCCTGTAGAAAAACTGTCAGGCTATCTGTGCCTAGTTTCTAATGTTCTGTGTTGTTAAAGATTTTTTGCCTTTCACCGAAAAGTTAAAAAAAAAGAAAAAAATCTTGTCTGGTGGGAATCAGCATGAGCTTTAGCAGATCTAACAGTCACAGCTTCAGAAGAAATTGGTTTATGTCCAAATGCCGCCTCTGGTATTTAAGTAGTAGGATCTAACTTTTCTCTTCACTCCCTTTACTCTCTCCCACCCTCAACATGCTCCAGTCTATGTTCATGCTTAAAAAAATGTGACAGCGCTGAAGATAAACCACATAAATTACAGAACTGTGTTATATTAAACCATTTTTATTCATTTTTTTTCTATTTACTATTGTGTTTTACATGAAAGAGACTCTCCAAAGGTGGAATTGATATTGATGAAACATCAAGTCTGTTGTGTAGGCTTCAAGTGCTACGATAGTGAGTTGAGTTGGGAAGGAAATAAAATTAAAGAATAAATACCGTCGTTTCAAACTCTGAAGATCTAAACAATTAAGTTAAGCTGCACACTCCAATATCTGTAATAATTTGTTTTCTGAGAGCTGGCAGTGACCAAAAGGGATTATATACCTCCCCTGGTATTAAATGCAGATATGGATCTCATCTATTTTACTGTCTCTATCTGGACCAAGGAAATGAGCTGACGTGGCATTTGATTTCCACACTGCTCTGCAGAGTTTTTCCATGAGAGGACAAAGTGATGGTGTAGTGATGGGGCTGCCAGCAGTCAGGTGAGAGATATGTGTGACCTGTGAGTTTAAGGACAGGTAATGAAAGCCCATAATTTGATGAACTTCTGTGGGTGAAAGCATTATCAGTTGTAGGAAACAGGAGTTTTTTTCCCAAGGAACAGCTTTTCATTTGATTACGGGATGGGTGTAGATGGCTGATGTTCAGAATGCTTTGAATACAAGGTACAAATGTGTGTCTAGGAATAACTAGTTAGGTAAAACAAAGGTTTTGTGACCTTCACTTGGTATTTTCCATTTTGGAAGTTTTGTTGTTGGCAGGTTTGTTGGGTTTTTTTCCATCTTCCTGAACTTCACATTCTAGAAGGGGAACAAATACCATGAAACGCCTGCTATCTTGCACTAGTAAAGCCTTACGCTATTGAATTTCCTAGAAATTTTTTATTAACAACGTGTTTGTTCTTTGTAACACCTTAACGATTAGTTACACATTTGCAGTTAGTTCTGGTGATGCTGTTGAGGCTGGCTGGAAAATACTGGCTGGTTTCCAAGCGCCTGTCCTAATTTCTGTTTTGTGGGAGTGGATCTCGTGGTCCTACTTAAAAATATTTGGACTGTGCGGTGAAAAAAAAACCAGGCAGACCGTTCCCAACTGCGGATGGCTTTACTGTGTGGTGGTCACAGAAAATACTGTCCCTACGCTGCTCCTCCTGGTTGCTCCTTTGGATGAAGGAAAACGGTGGCCTGTGAACGGTTGTGGCAGAGGGTGTGTGTCACAGACGGGGTTACACACGTGGCTCATTGTACAGCACACACTGTACTGTTACTAGTCTTGGGTCCCCACCACCCACGTCACATTAGGTAGGATGACTTTCCTTTCTGCCAACGAGGCTCGTGAAGGGTCTGGAACACAAATCCTACAAGGAGCGGCTGAAGGAACTTGGAATGTTTAGCCTGGATAAAACGAGGCTGAGGGGAGAATTTATCACTCCCTGCAACTACCTGAAAGAGGGTTGGAGAGAGGAGGGGACCAGCCTTTTCTCCCCAGTAGCAAGCGATAAGACTTGAGGAAGAGGGTGCAAGTTGTTGGGAGGTTTAGGTGGCACATTAGGAAGAAGTTCTTCACCAAAAGGATCATTGGGCACTGGCACAGACTGCCCAGGGTGGTGATGTAGTCACCGTCCCTGCAGATATTTTAATGCCATGTTGATCTGGTCCTTGGGGGCATGATTTATTGGTGACCTGGCAGGGCTAGGTTAATGGTTGGGCTTGATAATCTTGAAGGTCTCTTCCAACCAAAGAGATTCTGTGATTCTACCAGGCTTCCCTTGGCAGGATCCACATCCACCCAAGCCAGTCCCACCCAGACGAGACTGTTTTCTTCATCCTACTGTAGTCAGCTTTCTGCCATGAGGAGACATTATCTGTCTCTTAATTTTTGTCTTTATGAGGCTTAAGAGATTTTTGTTTCCCTTATCTTCATTCTGTGATCCTAGTGTTTAAACTGTCTTGTGGTTAATGAATCCCTAAAGAGAGAGATCCTAAAAGAGGCTTGTCTGCACTGGAAAGGACAGGGCACAGAGACAGAGGAGTGCCCCTAACGTTCAAGATCTCCGCAGGCTCCAAATGATTTGAGAGGAGGTGAGAACAAGATTTTGATGCTCCCAAGGGGCTTTTGTTATGCATGAAAGGAAAAATGGGGGACTGTTGTGCACCCCATGTCAGATTATCTCTGCCAGATTACTGGTTTCTATCCTTGCACTGGTCCTCACATCCTTTCTGCTCGTCACTCTGACCATAGCAACCCCTTTTCTTCCCTAATTCTTTGTCAGGCTCCCTTTCCTATTTTTATTTGCTTCTGTTTCTCCATTTTTCCTAAGAAATTTTATTTTCAAAAATAATTTGAACACATTGGTATCCTATACAGTCAGACTACCTTTTGTTTTGAGGAAAGGTGAAGAGAAAAAAAAAATAAATCTCTGGGAGCGACTTCTGCAAAGTTCTGATTCAAACTGACATTGTCAAGTCAAGCAGCTACGCCGACGTCTCCAGGACTGCTCAGGTCCTTTGCAACAGGGTGGCCGGGCACCAGGCTCAAAGTTCTCAGGGGTGGTGTTGAAGGCACATGCAAAGTGCAGCTCAAGCAGTTGTTGAATGCAGTATTTGATAGTGCTTCCCCAGCAGCAGTGGATGGCAGGCAAAAACTGAGATGACAGCAGAGCCCTTCTTTCGTTCTCACAGTGGTGAAATGGTGGTTGCCTTTCAAAATGGATTTTGAGAGATTCGTTCAACGATATACTGAACTCTCCCAAAGTTGTACACCAAATTAAAAAAGAAAAATAAGGAGTCCTGGAATTACAGAAAGCCTAGAAGAGCTAACATTTAGCACTGCAGTGAGGCGGGTAATCCCTAGAATTCTCTTAAGTAACTTAAAAATATATCGTGAGGTATCAGCGAAAATAGTAGTTGCCAACATGGCAGCTTGTAACTGGGCTGCAAGAATTTTGTATATCTTCTTGCTTTTTCTTTTAAGAATTTTCTACAGAGAGTATGATGAAAGTCCTTAGAAAAAGCTCCTGGAAGAGACCTGTATGATAGACTTTTAGGAGAAATCAGTTGCAAAATGTTCTAGAGTAATTAAAGAACTTCCACATCTGAAGTGTGACATGTCCTTACAACCATATTACAGAGGCCACTACAAGTCCTGACACTTGGTAGTCTAGGCCAAGGAAGTGAAATTTAATTAATGAAGGTGAGTTGCTCGTCTTCTCTAAAATACTTAGAGAGTATTGACTGACTGACAGTTAAGTATATTGCTGAAAATAAGCATTATACCAGGTTGTTTTTTTCCCAAATACTCCCTGCTAGCAAAAGAAAATGAATAATTTGACCAGCATTCCACTTCATGAATATTCCTCTAGATATCCTTGGTTGGCTATGAATTTCCTTTCAGAATAAATATGTATGAGTACATTTGTACATTTTCCACAAAAGCTGATGTGCTGCACAAATGCTGTTGTTTGTTTGAAGCTGGAGGCCGTTTTTACGCAAAGCTGAGATTGTGTCTGCCTGTCAGACAACGCAGCCTTGACTTTTCAAGGATCGAAGATCAATTCCTTTGTCCTGAAGTAGGATTCAGCACAATACAAAATATGTTCCGTAGGATGTTTTGTGTAACTCATCGTTAAGCACAAAAAATAATTTCTTTTTTTTCCATGTGTTAAAATGTTCCGATCCAAAATTTTCCTGGAGAATAATGTGCAATTTGTGGAAGATTATCTAATACTAATGTTCATAAGGGTTAAGATGTACTGAGAGATGTATTTTATATTTCTGCTATGTTCCTAGACACCCACCAGTTTTTACAAAGCAAGCAGATACTATTCTACTTGTGAACAACTGGACTGCAAAGTAGCAGGCACACTAGCATGTAAGCTGCTTAGTCCATTTTTTTCATATTTATTGAACAGAGTAATGGAGATGAGTAAGAAATACAAGATTAAAATTAGATGAACTTAACATGGAGGAGTGGTTATTCCCCGTTTCAGAGGTTGGAAGAGTTACTTTGGTTGGTTGCTACACATTTCTTTGGCTGGTTTCCCCATTTCCTGTCCTTTACTGTTCTTTTTTTCTGTTATACTGTTCTTACAAGTGCTGTTCCAAGACTGGATTTTAATAGATATTTTATATTACCATGCTTTTTTGTTCAGTGATATGAAAAGGTCCTGATTTTGGTCACTGTTTCCAGCTATTTTAATAATGTTAATAATTAAGGAATAACCTACTGATCGTAATGCAGGAGAGATACTTTACCATGTTTGTCTTAAACCTCCAGCTGGATGCAGAAGGTCGCCATATCCTGTTGTTGTCTTTCAACTTCTAATAGCCAGGTGAATATGGGCTAATTTGGGGAGGATAGGGGGGAAAGAAGAAAAAGAAAGAGGCGTGAAACATGTATTTTATGCAGTATACTTTCTAGCGTACAATCATATTAGTTATGGAAACTGATACACTCTTAAATTTGGGGAGAGACCATAGATCTGGTCGTTTGATCTCCGTTTCCTTCCTTTTGCTAATGCCTGAAGACAAGATGAAAAGCAAAGTAGGCTTCCTTGCTGGCTGGCTTTCCGTTCTCCTTTTGTTTTACCTTGAAATGACTTTGTTACAGTGTGGCATGAAGGTTTTTTTCATGGTGTCAGCATTTCCAGGTGACACGCACAGGATCACAGAGTGGGTGAAGTAGGAAGACACCTCTGGTGGTCACTTGGTCCAAGCGCCCTGCTCAGGCCGGGCCACCCAGAGCCAGTTGCCCGAGACTGTGACCAGACACCCCTGCATTTGTCTGGAATTGAAATCGTATGATAAGATGCTGCTGGGATGCTCTTGTGTTTCTTAACAGTGGGCATTCTGAATGTGCTCCGTGCCTTTTAGAAAGGTGCAATGTTGAGAGGAGCCTAGCGTGAAGGTCATTTTCAGAAAGAAGCTAGATAGAATCATAGAATCATTCAGGTTGGAGGAGACCCTTGGGATCATCAAGTCCAACCACTAACCCTGCTCTACAAAGCTCACCCCTAAACCAGATCCCCCAACACCACATCTAAATGATCCTTAAGCACCTCCAGGAATGGTGTCTTAACCACCTCCCTGGGCAGCCTATTCTGATGCTTATTTATGCTGCATGGGTTTTTCCTTATACCTAAGAAAGGAAATCAATGGTTGTTAACTGGAGAGTTCTCGTTGTCCTCTTTCTTTAACATGGAGTTCATGGAACAGTATTCCTCATCTGCTGGTTACACTGTTTCTTTTCCCCTCCTATCAGAGACATTGCATTTAGGAACATATATAGTTTGCCTTTGTGGTAATTAGCCAAAAAGCATCCATATCCTTTTTACCTGCTGAAACAAGTGAGTCTAAAAATAGTCGCCCTGGAATATGTTCAGGCTTCAGTTGTAACCAACTTCTTCAAAGTGAATAAAGTCTCCTTCAGTACCAGTGCTCAGCACCAGACGTTCTGAGTACTTGTATTTCCAGTAAACCTAAATGTCAGTGGCACAGATTCCTTCTCTTGAAACTAAAATCTTTGGTGTCATACAGTGCTGGATGTCCTTTTTACCTTACTGTTACCAGGGCTACAATAATTACAAAGACATCTCTGCTGCTAAAGTGCTTTCCAGATTTCAGTGAAAGACTTGAGTACTTAGGGACATCCTTCCTATTCCCAGGTCAGCGCCAACTCCTCCTTTTCATCTTCTTTTCCATCTCTAGTGTGAAAGTCATGCTATAATTGGTGAAAATCTCTGAAAGAGAGTGCAGTTTTAACTATCATGACTTACCCTGTGTTACTAGACACACTAACCTTCTGTTCTTTTCATTCATGGTCGTGCTTGACCCTACCAGGGAAGGTGAGATAGCTAGCTGGTATAAAAAAGACCATTTCCATGTTGGTGCCAGAGTTTGGATGTAAATCTTCGTTTTCTCTGTTGCAGAGCAGAGCTCACTGAAGCTCGTGGATCTCTTCCTTCTACCCTGCCAGATGCTGTAGTCATGCTGAGTTACTGCCGGTGTACTGGGTTCTGCAGAGCTGCTTTGGCAACTACCAGACTGACAAGCTCAAATTTACACAATATGTAAAATGTCAGCACCACAGCACATCTTCTATTTTTAAGCAACTTTGTTCACATACTACTGATGATATTTGCAATTTGTGAGAGATCAGTAGACCGGTATCGTCCAACAGTTACCCTGCTGCCAAGGAGCTCCAAAAACCATGTGATATCACTCAGAACTAAAAGTTATCTTTGTGCAACATCAGTTGCCAGGTGACAAGCTCTCTTGGTGACATATTGATTTCTGGGCTTATTAGAATATTTCTGAAATTCGTAGGATGTCAGGAAGGCACTAAAACAGTGGCCTGAAGGATGGCAGGGTACATGTGTACATCCATGTAGCGCTTGTTACTTGGGATGTCGCCAAGTTCGGACAAGTTCATAGATGACAAACCATCCATCCTCTTTTCCTGTTTTGTTTTGGGTTTTTTTGAGGGAATGTCTGTTTGTAGAGCTCCAGTGCTTCTCAAACTGGAATTCCCTTTGATCAGTGGGCAGTTAAATTCCTGAAGGCAAAATTCCAGTGGCAGCTTAACTGCTAGAGTGCCACAGGGCCAGCTATGCTGTGGGAGGAGGTTAAACAGAGGTATCTCCCGTGCTCCTCAAAGGCTGTGGGAGTGGAAGAGATCCCAGCTTTAGAAATTAATCACACCTTTTACCTCAGATGTTCATTCAAGATACTGAAGCACTGCTACCATCAGTTAGTACTCAGACACCATCCTGAAATGTTTTCCAAAAGAGAGGATATTGTGCAGTCACCTGCCCTGCCAGTGCTCAAGTCTGGGACATCTTTAAGGTGCCTTGAAAGTTGAATTCAAATGAACACCATAAAATGAAAAAGTAACCTTTTACTTTTTTTTTTTCTCTTGAAAGGAGAGATATAATATCCTTTGAATTTCAGTCACCTTGAATACTTAAACTCACTTTTTTCCCTCTTGAATTGTCTGGATAGAGAAAAAGAGATCACCAGTATCAGAGGCCAACAAATTATACTTAAGTTGCAAATACAGTGAAGGAACTTTAAAATCCTAGGGATTTGATTTGCATTTCAAATCAAGTACAAATAAGTTTCAGTAATATTTTTCACAAAACCTCTTCTACAGAAAGTTACGTTCTATACTTGAAAGGAGCAGAAATGAATAAAAGGGACCACTGCCTAAAATATTTCTTACGTACATTCATGTGCACACATAAATTTAGAAATACTTATAAAAACGATGGTTTTCAAATTCTGTGTATTTTTCATGCCTACATTTAAATACAGACACATCTGCTTATGGCCTTAAGAGAAGTATATGCTGCTATTTTCATTCTGTTACCATTGCAAGACCAACACAGCTGTGAGAGAATGAGATGGTTTCTCTTTGAAATGATATTTTATCAACAGAATGTGACTTAAATGTCGGTGCTAGTCATGTGCAAATCATGAAAGTATTCCTTCTTTTTGAGTCTACATTGAGTTCAGTATTTGCAGGTTGCTTTGTGCTTTTCAATGAAATATATTTCTTAAGTGAACCTCCTAGGCAATAATCATACAGTTCCTGGGGCTTCTGGTTACGATCTATTACGATGTTTCTGCTAAGCTGTTGCCTCCTTCGTTGCGGTTAGTGGTTTGGGCTGGGATTTAATCATCATCATTTCAGTATCTGTGATGCTTTGCTGAAATTTCTGCACACTAAGCCAGTACTATCAGTGGGACTTAACAGAAATGCACCTGCACCGGTTGAAAGAGCATTACAAATCTGGCCCTAAATATGTTAGTCGAATAGTACAATGCTGTTGTGGGGCTGGTGGGAGTGTTGCTGGACAGCCGGCTGAACATGAGCCAGCAGTGTGCCCAGGGGTCAAGCAGGCCAATGGCATCCTGGCCTGTATCAGGAATGGTGTTGTCAGCAGGAGCAGGGAGGTGATCATGCCCCTGGACTCGGCTTTGGTGAGGCCTCACCTTGAGGACTGTGTCCAGTTTTGGGCCCCTCACTACAAGAGGGACATTGAGGTGCTGGAGAGGGTACAGAGGCGGGATACCAAGCTGCTGAAGGGCTTAGAACATAAGTCTTATGAGGAAAGGCTGAGGGATCTGGGGCTGTTCAGCCTAGAGAAGAGGAGACTGAGGGGAGGCCTCATTGCTCTCCACAACTACCTGAAGGGAGGTTGTAGCGAGGCAGGGGTTGGTCTGTTCTCCCTAGTGGAGAGTGGTAGGACGAGGGGAAATGGATTTAAATTGTGCCAGAGGAGGTTCACGTTAGATGTTAGGAAGAATTTCTGTACTGAAAGGGTTGTCAGGCATTGGAACAGGCTGCCCAGGGAGGTGATTGAGTCACCGTCCCTGGAGGTGTTTAAGGAGAAGGTTGGATGTTGCATTGAGGGGAATCATTTAGTAGGTTGATAGGGCTGGGATAAAGGCCAGACTCGGTGATCTTCTAGGTCTCTTCCAGCTGATACAATTCTATGATTCTGTGATGTGCTTTATCCATACCAGAGATTGGAATGAGAAGGGTTTTCTGAGCCAACCTCGTACCTTGAATGCTGTGATGTACCCCGACGGGAAAGCTGAGAGCACTGTGAACTCACTGCTGCCCAATTCCTTCCTTCCTTCCCTGCTGCCCATGGCAGAAAGACAGAACTCGGCAGTTCTCTGACAACTACCTGTAATCATTAAGGTTTAGGATCAGTGTTACTTGAGTTTACAATTTTGTTTGAGTTTGTTCTTGTATAATGTGATTGTCTTCTGTACCACATGCGTTTATATGGTGGTATACAAGGTCCTGCACTTGGGTCAGGGCAATCCTCAGTATCAGTACAGACTGGGTGGTGAATTAGTCAAGAGCAGCCCTGTGGACAAGGACTTGGGGGTATTGATGGATGAAAAAGGGGACATGAACTGGCAAAGTGTGCTCACAGCCCAGAAAGCCAAATGTATCCTGGGCTACATCAAAACAAGTGTGGTCAGCAGGTCGAGGGAGGTGATTCTCCCCCTCTGCTCTGCCCTCGTGTGACCCCACCTGCAGTGCTCTGTTCAGCTCTGGGGCTTCCAGCGTAAGAAAGACATAGACCTGTTGGAATGGGTCCAGAAGAGGGACACAAAAATGATCACGGGGCTGGAGCACTTCACCTGTGAGGCTGAGTTGGAGTTGTTCAGCCTTGAGAAGGGAAGGCTCCAGGGATACTTTATAGCAGCCTTTCAATACTCAAAGAAAATACTTTTTACAAAAATACTTTTTTCGCGCAGGGTGTGTGGTAAGTAACAGGACAAGGGACGATGTTTTTAAACTGAATGAGGGTAGGTTTAGATTGGACATAAGGAAGAAATTTGTTACAATGAAGGTGGTGAGACGCTGGCACAGGTTGCCCAAAGGACTTGTGGAAGCCCCCTCTGTGGAAGTGTTCAAGGCCAGGTTGGATGGGGCACTGAGCAACCTGGTCTAGTGGGAGATGTCCCTACTTACTGCAGGAGGCTTGGACTAGATGACCCTGAAGGTCCCTTCCAACCCAACCCATTCTGTGGTTCTGTGAAGTAATACATGGCAGTAAGACTGGACAATCAGTTTTGTGCCTGAGGCCAGGAACTGACTCCTGCCTGTGCAGTGAAGGCAGAAATGCCACGGTTTATGTTGCAGGAGCTGTGAAGATCTGTTTTGTCTTGAAGGTGACTGTTCCAGTTGACTCCTCTGTGGTTTCCCAACATCTCACGAAAAGCCTCAAATGTCCAACTTAAAATGGGTAGTGTGACACCTGAGAATTGTCAGCAACTCCTGTTTTGGTTGCTTGCAAGCCTCAAGTTTGGAAGCAAGATATGGCATAAAGTGAGAGATTTTATGCTGGTAATTGAAATTAAAATTTCTAGTAGAGTGTAATTAATACAGTAAAGACACTAAGTGAGAATAATGGTTAATAAAAGAGGAGTGTGCTCATCTTCACCCAAGTTTCTGACACACCTAAATGCTGGTAATGTTCAGCACTAAATGTGATTTGGCACAACAGAGTTAATAACCTATTGATATCCATGTATATCATATCAGTACATATAGATATATGTCACCTGCCCTATTGAAATTTTCCCG
The DNA here is from genome assembly GCA_020746105.1 of Trogon surrucura. Classification (NCBI taxonomy): domain Eukaryota; kingdom Metazoa; phylum Chordata; class Aves; order Trogoniformes; family Trogonidae; genus Trogon; species Trogon surrucura. Next base: position 33,701,513 of record CM036617.1, on the reverse strand, counting down.
TTTTTTTTCTCTTTGAGATCCAGTGTCTTTAATAAGGTGTTGTAACATAGCTATCTAAAGCCATTTATAGTTGGGCCATCTCTGAATGATTTAGAAACCCCTGTGTGCACAGACCAGAAATTACAAGGTGGAGGAGGGCAGCAGCAGAGTGACTGGAGTTACGATGTTCTGGAGGACAGACTGGCATTTTCAATTGCTCACTCTCTGTCTATGTCTTTTCCGTCCCCCACTTTTTTTCTTCCCTTCTCTCATCTGGTGTATTTATCTCACTGGAACTTTCAAGTGTGATGGGTTCTCCTTGGGTTGTCAAGCGCTTTTGCAGATTTGCTGATAGAAGTTTAGGGTGGTCTTTTCTGACTTGGATGAAATTACAAGTGAGTTTATCCAGCGATCGTCTCCGTCAGCAGTTTTAAAAATTAAAGCAACTCATACAATGTATTCTGTTCATAATTTACATTTGATTTTTCAAATAACTCATGCCAGAGATAACGAGTTTCCAACTTTATTAATGTAATAGTCTGTCCTGGCAGACATTTCACAGATTTTATTGTGCTGCAAGTGCAAAAAGACCTGCCAAAAATTAGCAGGTACAGCACTATCTCACAAGTCCTGGGCACACTGAAACCATAACAGGGAGACTGGATCGTAACCGGAGTTAATGCCAATGAAGTATCTGCGTTAGGTCTTTGAATACTTTGGTATTTTAGCAGGAATATCTGGCTAACTCCTTTTTAAATTATAGTAGCAGAATCAGGAGGAACTGTACCCTACGACAAATGTGAGTTACTGTCCTGCTGTTCCCTCAGATTGTGTGTGCTTGAGTGCTGACTGAGATGTTGCCAAGGAGGAAGATAAAGAGGAAATAGTAATGACTTAGGAAAAGAAACAGCTCACCAAAGAGCTTTCCTCTGCTCCTTCTGCTCTTGGAGTGTATTCAATTGTGAGGCTTTGCACAGAATTCCCATTAGCAGACGTAGGGAAGTTTGGGATTGCAGGGTTCATCTCTATGAATAACATAAGGCTCTGGCTTCATGATTCCAGTCTGCAGATGGTGGAAGACACATGGGCTTCTGTCCTGCAGAATTGGTCGAACTGCGTTAACTCAGGTGGGAATAAGTTAAGAATGTGACAATAGCTTTAAAATTAAGGTTTAAATGTAAAAAAAGTAGGCTAGCGTGAGTGCTTTACTTCTCACGAACCCAGACTCTTGTTAACCCTTGGACCATCATGACCATGACAATGCAACTGCTTCAGATTTAAAAGCAGAGGGAGGTGAAAAAAAATCACTTGCAAAATCGTTCTCATGAAAAAAAAATAGAGACAATGTTTAGTTGGGGCTATAATCAATGAGACACACGTTCTGGCTGCTAAGCTCAAATTTAAAAGTCCCTATATTGTATATGAAAGAATGAAAGGAAAGGATCCTGGCTCTCCAACAGTGTTAACCGTAGCTGTTTCTGAGGTTAAAGAAAGCCCCGTGTTTGAAACCTATTACAAGGCTGAACATTATCTATATTGTAGTTCAATCCATTTTTCAACAGAAAAACAGACAGGAGAAGTGGGAGCACAGAAATATCCATGGCCAGACTTTTTTTTGTATTAAAAAAGGGAAGAAAATCCCAGCTTTGTGGAATATATTTTGAATTGAGAAGTCGTCTTGGAAGAGAAATTTCAGTAGTGAGTGTAGGCGGGAGTATAAAAATGCGTGACAAAAATAGCAGACTACATAGAAATCAACACTGATACGTGGATGCATACCTGGATATGTTACATGATAACATCTGAGAGAGAAATATGTGTTCGCTCCGTATTTATGTAATACTTTCCAAAATGAAAAAAAAAAAACAAAACAAAACCTCACAACAATTTATAATTTTCAAATTAGATTTCAAATAATCTGAATTCTAATTTCACCTCAGATCTTGGCTCCTATTCTGACCTTTGGGAACAAAAAATCAAGATCATTTAATTACTTTGCAATTGGTAGCACATGTTGAAAAGGGACTTTTCAACAAAGTGCTTGACAAGTAGGTACTTTTTCTCTGAAGTAAAATGCAGAGAATAAGTACTACATCTTAAAAGTCTGAAATTATTGTCAATATGCGTAGTACACTAAGAAACAGCTATATTGCATAAATGACCTTTCAGTTGACAGGAGGTTAATTGAAAATCATGGTTTTTCGAAACAAGTGGATGTTTTCATAGGCTCTTGTAAAACACAACTATAGGTATGGCAAACCGAGAATTTTCATGCAATCTTCATGGTGTCAGAAGCAAAAGATCCATTTTATCTATTGGCAAAATGTGTAACTTCATAGAATCATTAAGATTGGAAAAGACTTGCAATTTCATCTAGTTCAACTGGCAACCCAGCACTACGATGACTGCTAAACTTGCTGCATCTGTACATTTTTTGAACACCTCCAGGGATGGTGACTTCACCACTTCCCCTGGGCAGCCTGTTCCAATGCCTCACCACTCTTTCAGTACTGAAATTTTTCCCAATATCCAACATAAACCTCCCCTGGCACAACTTGAAGCCATTTCCTCTTGTCACGTCACTTGTTACTTGTGAAGAGAGACCAACGCCCACCTCTCTATAATCTCCTTTAAAGTAGTTGTAGAGAGCGATAAGGTCTCCCTTCAGCCTCCTTTTCTCCAGGCTAAACAACCCCATTTCCCTCAGCAGCTTCTTATACGACTTATTCGTGAGACCTCACCAGCTTCATTGCCCTTTTCTGAACCTGCTCCAGCACCTCAATGTCTTTCTTATACTGGAGCACCCAAAACTGAACATGGTGCTCAAGCTGTGGCCTCACCAGTGCCGAATACTTCATGAGTGTAATTTGTTTATACTGTGTAAGACAAACTGCCCTTCAAGTTGGTCTGGTGAACCAACTGGGAAAACTATCAATGCTTTTATTCAGCACTATTTAGTGATTCTCTGACTGTATCTCGTGGCGTCAGAAACCCACATTTCAGATGTGCTCTTAAGTGTCAGTTGGTCTTTGTTATTATCAGCATGATGCAGGAGCAGCATCTGTCTATGGGAATGCAATTTCTGATAAGGATACAGCTAATTAAACCCCTGGAGGATTTGTGTTCACCCATGCTGTGAAACCGAACCATACAAATATTTCCTATTAAATGGCAGCAAAATTCAAGTGTCTGGCTTAATTCTGACTGTGTGTACCTAAAGCCTTTTCCCCTGTCTTTCTACCACAAATGTGAAGTGATATGAAACACACTTTATTGCTGCAATGTCACCCAGGAGGGATACTCAGGGTAACTTGGAGAGAAACACCTACAGCATAGTTACGCTGCTGCAAAATGGAGTGGGAGTAATAGTTTTGTAAATTGGCGCCTAAATCACACGATCTGAGTAGATTATTAAAACTGGTTTTATTGCTATTTCTTTTTTTAACTGTTTTTAGCTCTTACTTTATATTAGTAGACAAATATCCAATGTAGTGTCCACCCTAGGGGGAAAAATGCTTCTCACAAACTGTACCAGATTGTGATACCTTAGCAAGGACCAAGCTAGCAAATAGTTCTTCCAGATTTGAGACGTTTTATTACAATCGTACACTGATATTTTCCCTCCTTCTCTATCCTGAACTTTTATTAGAGATGCTTGGTGTAGCACAGAAGGAATTAGCAATTAATACATACTTTTGCTGGTTTTTTTAAAAAGTAACTGTGTTACTTGGATGTTAGTTTGTACTCTGGGGAGGATGTTTATTGTATAGCATTTAGATTTTTCCTTTATTTTATTATTTCATTAAGCTGTATTAAGCATAATGCTAGGTTTGTAAATTATATATACTAGCTGTAGCATGAATGTGCTTTTTTTTTTTGTTCCTGAGCGTGCCTAAGAACTAGTGCTTATGGAAAATGAGCTATGGTTTTGTGTATTCAATGAAGTGTATAAGTTGCTTCATAGACTATGCCAGTGTAATCAGATCTGTCAGAACATAGACTGGAATATGGAAATTATTTAGGTTTATTACTTTATAGGTTCTTAGAGCCTAAGAAGCTGTTTTCAGTTACGTTCTGCTTCACATTTATAAATGTTCGTAGTACAACTGAAAGAGGTATGCCTAAACATACCCTTTGTGGAAGTCTAGAAACTGGCAAAATGGAGTATAGGATAAAGTTAAAAGACAGTATTTTTGTCTTCTGTGTATATACTGGGACTTCAGCTGAGTGAAGTAAAGTAAGATTTCTAAAAGCTGCTTGAAAAGCAGCTGCTTGACCTAGACAGGGCACAGTCATTCATCTAAATTGATGAGAGAAAGGCAAACAAGTCACAAACTGTTCCGTTGATACTATTTTCCAACAAAGATTTCAAACTTCAAACATATAAAATACGTGTTTCTTTTAATATAATCTAAAAAAAAGGCGGTAAAACAGTATGTTATAAATCACAGGTGAAGTGTTACCAGCTGTAGTGAATCCAAGCTGGTGTGTTTTAGCCGTAGATATACAAGTTAGGAAATAAAATGGCATACGTATTTTACTTGTGATTTTATTTCTCTGAAAGGACCAGTAAATTCAGATGAGTTTACACACCTTGGGGATTTCCTGGTCCCTGAACATCTGTGTGATGGGTCTGGAACAAGGCTCTTGAAAACAATATTCTTCCTCGTAGAGGAATACAACCAAATTAAACGTATGTAATTAGTGATGTGTTCCAATCTGTACATGGGCAGCTGTACGATTGGTGCTGTGTAAATATTGCAGAGATAAACATGAGTAATGAAAATCAGGAAGTGCTTAATTATGCATGAAGTAATTTGGAGTTATATAGATTATGAGGAGATCAATTTTGGAAACTAATGAGTGAAGCACAAGTGTCCTATGTATCATCCGGAGATGATGAAAAGTATTTCTAAGCATATTGCCCCAAATGTTGCATATGCCATTATTTTGATAAAAGATTAAGCATAGAGCTCAAATCTGGGAATTAGGAAACCCGGTGAGTGCAAAGTAGAATTAATACTTGGTGGAGATGTCTAAAACTTGCTCTAAAGCAAGAAAAAAAAAAAAAGTGCACAAACTTATTAAGCTCAGAAAGGCCATTTTGGAAGCAAGGGAAGCGTCTTGCTACATGGTCAGCTTTGATGGTTTTATGAGCCTTTTGTATTTGTGCGTCTATATAAAAAATGACTGCTGTATAAGACATTTACTTGTCAAAATTTAAAAGGCAGAAGTTAAACAATGTTTTGAATTCATGACACATTGCACCAACCAAGTGGTTATTAGGAGCTCTTAGGGCCTGATCCCCAAATCCTGTCAAATCAAGGAGGAAGACTTCTATAGGGTGCAGCAGGTGTTAAATCCAGCCCCTGAATGGTGGTGCAGAATCCTATGTCTTAGCTCTATTTTGTGGTCATATAATACTTCTTTTGCTTTTTAATTTTTTTTTATTTTTTTCTTTTTCACTGGTCTGCCTCTACTGTGTAAGCAAAGACCATACTGCTGTAATGCTGGGTGGGTTTGGTTTTTTTCCCTGAAACCAAATGCAAGGTGAGGGCCACCCATTCCGTAACACTGCCTTCAGATTGAGTAAGTGTTGCTTCGTCACCCAAGTGCTCTTTGGATAACCTGGTTTTGCACACTGGCTTGACAGTTGCCTTTCTTCTTTTCATTAATCACTGTGAACGCAAAGAAGTGCCCTGGACTCAGTTACTGTCTGAATAAAATAAATCAAACCTGGCTTTGTCTTCAGTTTTGAGTACAAGTTGAAAATCCCCTGTGAAAGGAACTGAGGGTTATCTGCTCTGAGCTCTCAGGGAGCAGGCAATTAGCACACGTTTCCTTTTTACCTTCTATGAAGATAAATTGGTAGTTTTCTTTCAGAGTATAGGCATCTTCAATACTGTAAAAAATGCTGATGTTTTGCTTTGGTTTTGTTTGGAATGTTTCTTAAGTTAAAAAAAAAAATGAAGTACTTCCATTTTGTTGCAATATTAATAAAGAAGGGAAAGAAAAGTCAGGTTTAGGGGATTTAGATATACAAAAAGTAGCTGACAAGAGAATCATCTTGTTCCGACATAGCTTCTGGCTACAGTAGATAGGAGCTTTTTGGAAACTCTGTCAAAGTAAATGACTCAAAACAAGTAGCTAGTAGGTCATCTCCAAGGAAAATGAAGCTGTTGTAATTTTTTTTTTTTTAAATAAGATTACAAGAAAGAAATACTTGACTCCATCAACAGTTTCTGTTTCTCATTGAAATAGCCTCAAGGATGCCCTTTTTTAACTTCTGGATGTGCAGACTGCAATAGCAGCTTCATTATTTCCACCTGCAAATGGATGTGTTTCTCCTAAGAACCCCGAGCATATGAACAGAGTTCTGTTTTATGTCCCCAGTCTCCTATGTGAAGTACAGGAAATCAATATCTATTTGTTGGTTACCTTTTTTCTTCCATATTGTGCCTCTACTCCTTTTTGAAACAAACAAAAAAAAATCCTCCTTTATTTATGTAACTGTGGCTTCTTAGTTATTTTTTAAAAAATGCCTCTTCCAAAACCCCTCCCAATTCTCTGTAGCGTGTTTCTGACTGTGTTTTTGTTATTCATTTTCTCTTACATTAGGAGAAGTGCCCATCTGAATATCTGTACAGATGCTTAGGGTTCCCTGCCTGAGGCTGCCCTCATCAGGTCGTGACTATGGTACTTTATCCTACCAAAATGTAGTAACTCCCATACTTTTTTTTTTTTAATTTCATTTTAGCTCTTCTACTTTTCTATCCTGGGTGTAAATACCCAGCTTTATCATGGATGTCCATCTTGAACAGGGAACTTAATTTCTCCACAGTTTCCCTTGGCCGGCAGCAATAAATGTTTCCCTTTTTTTATTCTTCTGCCTGGTTTTACCTTAACGATTTAGCTTGTGTGTTACTCCAACGTGGTACCTCTGTGTTTATTCGATGGGCACAGCCCAATGGGGTTTGTTAACACTCTTTATAAGATGCCCTCATCCAGAGTTCATGAAAGGCATTGCATTTGAGATGGTCGATTTTATGCCGTGTTTTCAAGTGGAGAAATAGATGTATGAAGAAGCTGACTAGTCCAGATTCAGTGAGTGAACTGATGGTGTTCCTCTGCGTGTCCTGCCAGAAATTCTGTGGTCACTTCCCACCTTCAGGCAAAAACCACATTCATCTTGTTTTCCTTTGTCAATACGGGTCGTATGAGATGCTTCTTCCTTCCAAGACTCTGAAGTCAAAATCTTCCTTTTGAAATAATGCTCGACTCAGAAAGTCTTCCTTTCAGTTTTTCTTCTTAACTTGCATTTATTTCCAACAACAGGACTGCAACAATATGTGCTTTTGTATCCGTATATTGGATCTCATCCTTCTACTAAGAGGTAGCTTTGAGCAGAAGCTAATTAAATCTGCCACACATTTGGAATGACATTAAAATTATTTTTTTATTTTTTCACCTTATCTATTGTAGTTATTTATGACATTTGATTACTGACCCAATAATTAACATTTCTCAGGACTGTCATTTCAAGTGAGTGAGAAGAAATCACAACAATGCCTGGTACGTTTTCTCTTCCTGGATTCTCAGTTTTTACTGAGCTGGAGTGAGTGCTTAGTGCATCCAAACCTTCATCTCTTTTTTACAGACCTGCTTGTAGCTGTGCTGTAGTTATGAAGGAGAGACTCTGCAGCTGTTCGCTTTTGATACGTCGTCCACTGCTCAAGGGAAGGGGGGAGTGCAAAGTCTCTTTAAGTTTTCCTGCCAAATCCAGCATGTTGTGTTTGTCCTGTGATACACCCAAAATGTCTTATTTGAGGCATGTAACATGTTTTGTGCCTGAACTCAAGACTGTCTTTGCTGGGTCAGAGCAAAAACTGTCTCACCAATGCCACAAAGAGTTGACCAGTAATGGGTGGCTTAGAGAAGACTTAGAGCTGGGAAGGCACCTCCTGATACTTCCTCAGCACAGCCCTGGAGTGCCCAGCAGCTCATGCCTCAAGGGCTGTTGGGTTGTCCTGGTGTTTAACAGCCATGCATTCAGTTATCTTTTGGAAACGTATCCTTTTGAATCTATATGCACTTTTAGCATCCATAATATCCTGCAGCAAGGAGTTGAAGCTTTTATTTACAAGTAGCGTGTCTTATAGGTTTAATACCTGCTAGTTCTGATGTTTAAACCGTGCAATTATTCCCTATTTGTTATCTTCCTGGACCAAATGATTTTGTAGACTGTAGTCCTAGCTTCATCTCTCATCTTTGTTTTCCAGCTCTGAAGAGTCCTTCTCTTTGTTTTCTCTTACAGTGTAACTTGTTCCATACCTCTATGAATTTATACTGTGGCATAATAGACCCCCAATAGTTCTTGTGTTAATGAAACACTGCTTCATTAATTGCAATGTCTTAATGGCCTGGAAATAATCATCCTCGCTACTGAGGGTGTGTAAAATAATAATCCTGAAACCTCAGGCTGGCTTCCCGAGCATTTAGCTCAGGTTCATTTTTGCAATGCTGGCATATCAGATAAGCACCTAACCGATATGTCAGCCTGACTTTTCAGCTGCTTATGAGAAAGGGTCTTGCATATGATATGTCAGCATTTCCGAAGTCTGTTGTGGTTTGACCCTGGCCGGCAGCCAGATGCCCACACAGCCACTCTCTCAACCCCCTTCTCCACTGGACAGGGGGAGAAAATATTTCAAAGGGCTCAAGGTTTGAGATAAGGACAGGGAGATCACTTTCATTTACCGTCCCAGGCAAAACAGACTCGATTTTGGGGAAATTAATTACATTTATTAAGAGAATGAATCAGAGAGGAGTAGCGAGAAATAAGAAAAAGCAAACAGATCTTAAAAACAAAACACCTTCCCCCATCCCTCCTTTCTTCCTGGGTTCAACATCAATCCTGGTTTCTCCACCTCCTCCCCCCCGAGTGGCACAGGGGGACAGGGAATGGGGATTACGATCAGTTCATCCAATGTTGGTTCCACCACTTCTTCACTCCGGAGGAGGACTCTTCACTCTTCCCCAGGGCCATTGTGAGGTCCCTCTCACGAGAGACAAGCTTCACGCTCTCTTCTCTGACGTGAGTCGTCCCACGAAGGGCAATTCATCACAAACTGCCCAACGTGAGACACCTCACGAGGGGCAGCCCACCCCTCATGAGTCTGAGGTGCAGTCCTTCGGGGAAAACTGCTCCAGCGTGAGTCCCCCGCGGTGTCACAAAAGTCCCACCGGCCAACCTGCTCCAGCCTGGGCATTCCTCTCTTCCACGGGCTACAGGTTCCAACAGCAACTTGCTCTGATGCAGCTTCCCATGGGCTACAGCCCCCTTCAGGCATCCACCCACACGACGTGGAGTCCTCTACACGGTGGACATCTACGCGGTGATCCTCACGGTGGATATCTACATCCCACTGATGCTCAGTCTCTCTCCCCTCTTGCATGGGTTTCTGCACATACCAACGCATCCTGGACGTCCTCACCACCGTCGATTCCCCCAGCTGGCAGGCAGTCACCTTCCTGCCATCTCAGCCACCACGGGGCTTCAGTTAAAGGTCGTGCACCAGCAGACTTCTCTCTCTCCTCTGGGACTCTTCTTCTCTTTCTTCTCAGGGCAGCATTCCTTTGTTCTCCTTCACCTCCTCCTCCTCCAACAGAAAAACTCCCCAGCATTAAAGACAGGACAGCTCAAGACAAGACAAAACCAAAAGAGAGAGATAGAACAATGGGGTCACCTCTTAAATACTTTGACAGCGGAGACGCTGATTGGCCTGGCCCTGGCCAGAGCGAGGACCGCTACCTGGGTGTGATGGAGGCTCTTGAATCTTCACATGATTCTACCCCCACTTTTACAAAAAAACCCACCAGACTCAAACCCATGAAAATGGGCAACTCACGTGGCTTGACGAGGCACCACGGATGTTCTGGCAGCCCCTGGGCTGGAGTCTAAGGTAGGATTCACAGCAAGCCATACATAGAGCAGTTGTGAAGTGACAGGAATTGTGTTCCTTTCAGTCAGCAGCTGCTGAGGATACCAGGAAAGCATATTTTATTTTAGGAACATCACATTTGGGTTTCCAAAACAAAATTTGAAGGATTTTTCATCCATGAAAACTTTAAAAGTTGGCTTGCCTCCTGATTCAAGGTTGTTTTTTTCTTGAAAACAGAAATAGCATGTAAGGAAAATTCACATTTCCAGCCAGCTCTACTTATGCTTCGGTTGGAAGATTATTTCTCCTATTTTCTACATGTCATTAGTAAGAAACTGTACTGCATCCATGCTTTTTTCATTTGTATTTCTCTCGTCACTGCAATGACTCTTAGTGTCCCAGTGTGCCACTTAAATTTTCTTTTGCGTAATTTCTTTTCATTGCACGGCCTTCAAATAACCTAACCACGTTTTTGTTTACACCCTTGACATCCACAAGTGATGATGCTTTTCCATTCATTCTCTAGCTAAGCTGTAACTTATTTGTCTTGTAGTCTTCTGATTACAGAATAAATATTCAGCTATGGAAACTACACGTTCTCTAATGTGTATTAGTAGAAGCAGATGGTGCAATCTGTTCTTCGGTGGAATTCAGTTTCTAAAACTAATTTAATCTGGTTTGCAGCAAATAACCCCTCTGGTACCGTCTGTCACGGAACATGTGCGAAGGGACAAGTCCTGTTTCTGATTGTTTGTATTTCATTGCAGTGAGGTGTTTATTTCACGTGTTACATGAGATATCACGTACCTGAACGCCTACTGTAAAGGCACGTTGTTTCAGTGCACAGGACTGTGTTCTTTATTGTTTGGTGTTTTCACATACTAATTTTTTTCATTACACTTTTTCATTACAAAGCTCTGTACTTCCCGTCCCTTTTGCAAACTTAGTTTTCCTGCAGCCATTAATAGAATTTGCACCTGAGAAGAAATGATGGTGAATTATTTTCTGAATTTCTGAAGTGGAGAGGAATTTGAAATTAATTAGCACAGCGTTTTGCGTAACTTGGCATTTTTCCCATTGTGAAGAAAGAGTTTCCACTTTGCTTCAGGATGGAGGATTTCCCAAAACTATCACAGCCGGTAAAACTGTTTGTGTTCTGTTTGTGTTCTGTTTCTGCTAAGCTGAATGCAGAAATGAATACAGTGTGTAGTATTTGTCTTCATCAGCTCAGACAGATTCTGTAACCTCCAAAGTAGGACCTGCTTAGGCTGAAATGATTTTCTATAGAAGCCTTGAGGCTCTCTTTAGCTGTGGAAACGTGACCCAGAGACAGCTTTCTTCTCCCCACTTACCACAAACACAAAATGCTGCAAGCTCTAGATACAGATGTTGCAAGCAGCAAAGATGGGAAAGTGATAGGTAATTTGTATTCCATTTCCTTCTGCACTAAAGGATGTGGGAAACTGCCAAAATCTTGTGGAGTTAATAAGATTGAAGGGTGTGGTGGAGTAAAACTACTAGTCTGAAAATTATTGCCGAAATATCCTGATACAAAAGCGTCCATTTGGAAGAAAGCTGTTAGGCTTCTTACCTTTCTGAGTAATTGTTTGACTGTTCTCTGCATTTTAAGAATTAAATATTTGCTGTTTCTTTCTTTCAAGTGATTCTGTTTCCCAGTTCTTTTCTCTGGAGTGTCCTCAGCTCCTCTGGACTTAGGGCTAGAATTTAAAAATTGATCTCTGACGGAATTTAAACACAATCACATCCAAAACTGTCAAATGTCACAGCTTCCACAGAAGATGGTTTATTTCATGGTCCTACTAGGAATGCTTATGACTTTATTTTTGTACAAAGCCAATAATTAATACACGGGAAAAATTAATAAACGTACTTCAGAGTGGTAGTATTGTGTAAAAAGAAAGGAACTTAAAAGGAAACATATGAGTGGGACAAATAAAACCTGCCTTTTTGTAAAGTTTACGCGATACACTCATTGTTCCTAAAGCTATACCATGTATGCCACTGCAGAGAGGACGGAGATCATAGAATCATAGAATTGTCAGGGTTGGAAGGGACCTTAAAGATCATCTGGTTCCAACCCCCCCACCATGGGCAGGTACATCCCCCACTAGATCAGGCTGCCCAGAGCCCCATCCAGCCTGACCTTAAAAACTTCCAGGGATGGGGCTTCCACCACCTCTCTGGCCAACCTGTTCCTGTGTCTCACCACCCTCATGATGAAGAACTTCTTCCTAACATCCAATCTCAACCAATCCATCTCCAGCTTAAATCCATCTGCCCCTAGTCCTACCACTACCTGACATCCTAAAAAGCCCCTCACCAGCTTTCTTGTAGGCCCCCTTGAGGTACTGGAAGGCCACAATAAGGTCCCTTCGGAGCCTTCTTTTCTGCAGACTGAACAACCCCAACTCTCTCAGTCTGTCTTCATAGGAGAGGTGCTCCAGCCCTCTGATCATCCTCGTGGCCCTTCTCTGGACACGCTCCAGCACATCCGTATCTTTCTTGTGCTGTGGGCTCCAGAACTGGACTCAGTACTCCAGGTGGGGTCTCATGAGAGTGGAGCAGAGGGGGAGAATCACCTCCCTCGACCTGCTGGCCACGCACCTCTTGATGCGGCCCAGGACACGATTGGCTTTCTGGGCTGCAAGTGCACACTGACAGCTCATGTTGAGCTTCTCATCCATCAGTACCCCCAAGTCCTTTTCTTCAGGGCTGCTCTCAAGCCAATCACTGCCCTGCCTATATTGGTGCTTGGGATTGCCCCGACCCAGATGGAGGACCTTGCACTTGGTCTTGCTGAACTCCTTGCCTGCGCCCACCTCTCCAGCCTGTCAAGGTCCCTCTGGATGGCATCCCTACCCTCCAGGGTGTCAACCGGCCCACACAGCTTGGTGTCGTCGGCAAACTTGCTGAGGGTGCACTCAATGCCACTGTCCATGTCACTGACAAAGATGTTAAACAAGATTGATCTCAATACTGATCCTTGAGGGATTCCACTTGTAACTGGCTTCCACTTGGACATGGACCCATTGACAGCCACTCTTTGGGTGCGGTCATCAAGCCAGTTCTTTATCCACCGAATTATCCATCCATCGATCCCTTATTTTATCAGCTTGGAGACCAGGATATCATGCGGGACAGTGTCAAAGGCTTTGCTCAGGTCCAAGTAAATGACGTCAGTTGCTCAGCTCAGAGATGCAGCAGTTCACATTGTTCTGAGCTGACCTGTATTTACTGTTTTACAGACAGTGGTTATGTGTATTACTTAGTACAGACTACTTCACAGAACCATAGAATGGCTTGAGTTGGAATGGACCTTAAAGATCGTCTAGTCCCAACCCCTCTGCCATGGGCAGGGACATCTCCCACTAGACAAGGTTGCTCAAAGCCCCATCCAGCCTGGCCTTGAACACTTCCAGGGAGGGGGCATCCACAGCTTCTCTGGGTAACGTGTTCCAGTGTTTCACCACCCTCACAGTAAAGAACTTCTTCCTAATGTCTAATCTAAATCTTACCTTGCTCTAGTTTAAAGCTATTGCCCCTCATCCTGTTGCTACCCACCCTTGTAAGCAGTCCCTCCCCAGCTTTCCTGTAGCCCCCTTCAGGTACTGGAAGGCTGCTATAAGGTCTCCCCAAAGCTCTCTCTTCTCCAGACTGAACAGACGCAACTCTCTCAGCCTGTCCTCGTTGGAGAGGTGCTCCAGCCCCCCGATCATTTTTGTCACCTCTGGACCCGCTTCAACAGATCCGTGTCCTTGTGTTGAGGACTTCAGAGCTGGACACAGTGCTCCTGGTGGGGTCTCAGCAGAGCAGAGCAGAGGGGCAGAATCACCTCTCTCGACCTACTGGCCATGCTTCCTTTGATGCAGCCCATCTAGTGAAAGATGTCCCTGCTCACTGCAGGGGATTGGACTAGATGACATTTACATGTCCCTTCCAACCAAACACATTCTGTGATTCTATGGTATTTCATATTTGGATTAATGACTAACAAAATCAGCTCCATTCACATTTATGACAAGCCAATGAAACGTGTGTGGAGCATTTCTTCTTGTATATATTTAATTTTTTTTTGTATTACAGCTTTAGGTGTAATTAGAAAAAAATATATACAGTGGACTTTAAAATATAATGGTCCTGAAGTTTCTTTCAAGACTTTTTTTTTTTTTTCTGTAGTGGACACACTCAACCAAATTACACATGCATGGAGTCTACTTTCACACAGATCTTGCAGACAAACCCAATTATCCAGCTTCCTTTTAGACAAGCTAGGCAATGTTTGTGCTTCAGCCGTTAACTGGTTTTGGTATTTGTCATGCCAGACAAATCTATAATCAAATCTTTGGGGGGTTTTATTTAATAACAGAATAGGTATGGCTTCACAAAGTCTGGGTGAGTTCTTTTGTCTTCACAAAGACACTCTTCTGAAAACCTCTAATTAAGAGGAGAATACTAGTGTAGCAGAGCTTGGAAGTACATGAAGCTAAGTTTGTTTCTTAACAAATAAGCTCTCTAGGGAATGTTCAAAAGATAGTGTTCTGAACTACCAAGCTTATGTTGCTGTTTTTTTTCTCCAGAACAAAGGCAAAGTTAGCTTTTAAAATATATTTTTAAAGTGCAAAATGAAATCTTATGCTTTCTGGGCTCAGTTACCTCAAAATCTAGCCATGGCCTTGCTGTGCCTTTTGGTCACCGGTATGTTTTTAAAAGAAATGTATCTTGAAGTAACTTTGAGAATTGTTGTTTTAAGGTTGCAACAGAACTTGAAGCTGAGTCTTGACCCACAGCCTCCAGATCCTGAGGGTATTTCCAAAATATTGAGTGGGAGCACTTAGCAAGGGCTAACAGTGAAACACCTGAGGCACTGGTGAGCATCATAGACCCCAAAGATGATGCACAGAAGCCAAGTAAAGCTTTTAAAGAAAATAACACTCACATTTGCCCTTTGCAGCAGGATTTCCAACACCAGATCTCAAGGAAGGTGACTTGAGGCAGGCTGAATGATACAAGGATTGTGTAAAACCATTCTTTACACAACGTGGCAAGCAGGAGTAGGCCTCTGCAGGGGTCACCCTACAGTGGCTCTTCTCTCCTTCTTGCCATCACCTTCCAGCCACAGAACATCCTGGCAGCTCCCACTCCTATTTCTGCTTTTTAGACTCTCTCTACACAGCTGGTTTCTGCCTCTGGCTTTGCCTCAGCCGTGTACTCCCTTGCTCTGCTTGTGGGAGCTGAGGGATGTCATAGCAGCAATTTTGTAGCGCTTTTCCTTTATCCACCAATGCTGTAACCCCATTATAGAAGGCCACCAAATTTGTCAGGCATGATTTTCTCTTTGTGAAGCTGTGTTGACTGTCACAAATCACCTCCTTATTTTCCATGTGCTCTGATAGTTTCCAAGAGGATCCACTCCTGCCAGCCTCCTGGCGTTTTTGCCTGACTTCCTCTTTGTCAGGATGCCTCACTCCTGAGCCTGGAGGAGGTGGTTCTTGAATATTAACCAGCGTTCGTGGACCCCACTTGTCTCCAGGGCTTTATCCCATGGTACTAGAGTACCAAGCAGGTCCCTGAAGAGGCCATTCTGCTGTCCTGAAGTTCAGGGTATGGCCTTGCTGTGCTCTCTCCTTGCTCTCTAAGGATCTTGAACTCTGTCGTTTCATGGTCACTCCAGTCAAGTCACTGCAGTTCTCTTGACTCTCACATTCCCCACCAGCCCCTCGTTGGTGAGAACAAGGTCTAGCATAGGACCTGTCCTCGTTGGCTCCTCTGTCATTTGAAGAAGGAAGTTATCTTCAATGCATTCTAGGAACTTTCCAGATTGCTTATGCTCTGCTGTGTTGTCCCTACACAGATATCAGGGTGGTCGAAGTCCCCCATGAGGACCAGGGCTTGTGAACACGAGGCTGCTCCTTTCTATAGAGGGCCTCACCCAGTCAGTCTTCCTGATTGAGTGGCCTGTAGCAGACCCTCACTATAATGTCTCCTCTCTCTGCCCTCCCTTTAATCCTGACCCATAATCTCTTGGTCAGCTCCTCATCCATCCCCAGGTGAAGCTCCACGCACTTCAGCTGCTCATTGACACAGAGGGCAACACCACAGAATCACAGAATTGTTGAGACTGGAAAACACCTCTGAGATCATCAAGTCCAGCCTATGTCCCAACACCATCACATTGGCTAGACCATGGCACTAAGTGCCACATCCAGCCTCTCCTTAAACACCTCCAGGGACGGTGACTCCGCCACTTCCCTGGGCAGTGCATCCCAATGTCTGATCACTCTCTCCATGAGGAAGTGCTTCCTGAGATCCAACCTAAACCTTCCCTGATGCGGTTTCAGGCCATGCCCTCTCATCCTGTCACTGAGAGAAGAGCCCGACCCCCACCTGACTACAACCTCCCTTCAGGTAGTTGTAGAGAGTGATAGGGTTCCCCCTGAGTCTCCTCTTCTCCAGGCACCTCCTCTTCTTCCCTGCCTGTCCTCCCTGAAGAGCTGAGTCCTTCCTTTCCAACACTTCGGTCACAAGAGCCATCACACCACGTCTCCGCGATGTTAATAAAGTCACAGTCCTGCAGGCATGGGCTCATCTCTAACTCCTCTTGTTTATTTCCTGTGCTCGTGTGTTTGCATAGAGGCATTTAAGTTGAGGCCCTGATGAAGCTGTGTTAGAATTTTATTTTTTTTTCCTGAGGTCTGCAGGAGAAACTGGTGACTTTTCCAGTTGGAGGATAAGCAAGACTGTTTTTTCACATGGACTAAGAAGAAAGGCAGATTTCTTACCCTTCCTGGTTTTCCTCAGTTGTTTATAGTGTAGGCTGCTGAGCCCACAGCTTTTCTCTTTAACTTAATGCTGATTTTGTTTTCAGAGTTCAGTCAAAAACAGTTTGATTTACTTGCAGGAGGGAGTGTTGGGTGGGTTAATTCAGCGGTTCAACGTGAGCTAATTCAGCAGTTTAGTGCAGGCATATGGTTAAGGTATGTAACAGTAGCTGCACTTTGTGAGATTATCTTTTAAACTATCGATGACAGTATATAGTCATTAATACATAGGCAGGAGCAGTTTTGTTTCAGTGGCCTTTGCATCAATCCCTTGCTGGCTGCTTCCAAGTTTATTTTAACAAGAAGGGAGGAGGTGGATGTCCTCAGAAAGCCATTCCTCTATCTGGCATTTTAGGTCTGCGGGCGAAGGAAGGAAGAAGAGGCAGAGAAAAACCTCGAGGATTTGAGCCAGCTAGGTTTTCTAGGGCAGCGATCCAAATGTTTCCCAGATTGCCACAAACTGTTAAATTGTTTACAGTAAATTTTAACTGGAAGATCCCCAATGGAGCCAGATGCCGTGGCTGTTTGCAGAGCTGCCAGGGGAGTGGGGAGGTAGATGAGAAGGGGGAATTTAGAGAGGGGAGCGCGTAGTCGGAGGCAGAGTGCTGGCAGCTCTAACTCCCTGAAGACGTTTTGCAGGAGAAGGGGAGGAGAGGTTCAGGCTGCAGAGAGTTAGCTGAGATGGTGTAGGGATGCTTCTTTCCTTTGAGAACTTGTAACCAACTGTCTCTTTCTTTCTGGCCTCTCTTTAGCTGCGAGCAGTTTCATTGCAGAGTGCTTTACTGACGTGGTTTGGTGCTGGATTTGGCAGTGCCAGGCTAATGGTTGGACACGATGACCTTAAAGGTCTTTTCCAACCTAAATGATTCCATGATTCTATGACTGAGCTTGTAAATCATCCACCTTTTTTACCAGTAATTCAAGACCTAAGCCTTTCAGGGTATGGTAAAGATGTAGCTTTCCTGTCTAACAGACTTCTTCCTGAAATTCTCCTTTCTTGTTCCCATTAGTAAAATGTTGGGCCGCTTCTGGATCTGCAGACACCAACAAGAAGTGTTTGGCTTTGTGTTGCCTGCTCCTACAAGTCCCCATTTTTATTACCATTGGTTTCAAAGCAGCAACCAGCACTGCAGATTAGTTTTGGGAGGCAAATGAAGATTACGTGATTTTGTGACAAATCATTTTATTTTACTTTTAGAAATAATTAATAGTTGAGAATTTAAAATTCCTCTTCTAAAATCAATATTGAAATAGTGCTAGCAGATAAATCCATTTGTTATAGGGATGTTTTGGGGACTGAAGAAAATGGAGGCAGGAAAGGAAGCTGCGTCTTTGAAAATGGAAGTGGGAAAGGAGACTTTATCTTTAGAGACAGGATAAAAAGGCATAGACATGCGATGGTTCTTCATTTTTTGTGTTTTTTTTGAATCATGACAGGATGTTTTTCTATAAATATAATGTAGCAAAATTGAAGTTATATCACTGGGTACCTCTCAGTCAGTAGTACACAGAAGAAAAATTTATATTATCATTTTGTGATTATAATGGTCATTTCTGTCTATAAAATAAATAAATATCTGAAGGTAACTTCATTTTTAAAGATCTGTTTTGTCTTGGTTTTTAAATTAGGATGTCAGATTTCTTCTTCCCTCTTATCTCCTCAGGCATACAAGTACAATATTGGCAATAATTGGTTTATGATATCAAAGTAAATCTTCAAGTTTGGTGTTTTTTTTTCTGAAACAGGAAACAATTTATCGCTGTAAGTTCCTGAGTACAGGTGCACACACTTTCAAACGTGTTGCTTATTTGTATTGGTGGGAGAGTGGGCAACCCAGGGTAGTCAGGACAGACCTAAGATACAGAACCTGATGGTCCCCAAAGTCTGGATGAGAATAGGACTCCAAACTGCGTAATTGTCAAAAAAGTGTGCCTGGCACATCAGGGTGCAGAGCTGGGAACCAGGCTTGACTTTAAACACGTCTTATCCCAAATTCCATTAAAAAATCTCAGGGGGACAGACATCATTGGTCACCTAGATCAAAACTCAAAGTGCTCAGTGCTTGCAGGGTTTAACCCTTTCACCAATGCTGTGATTTTGAGCAGTCTGCTTCTCGTCAGTGGTGTTTCCAATACTTTATTTCTCAGCCAATTGTTTGGGTTTTGTTTGTTGGCAATTTAGAATAAACTTCCCTTTTAGTAAGAGGCAAGAGATATCCAAACAGCTGGCTACAAAGCAAGAAAAAGTCTTGAGCTAGCAACAGGGGAGATAAAACAATTCTTTACATTTTTTTGCCTTAATAAATGCACTTCCTAATATGTTTTTGCATGTATTTTGTGCATGTGCTTCAACATTTTCGAGAAGTCTGACCCCTCCCCAAAAACAATGTAGTCTTTATTTTCAAACTTACCTTCTAAACTGTGTAGGAGGGTAAAAGACAAAGAAGTGATCATAGAATCATAGAATGACCCAGGCTGGAAGGGACCTTAGAGATCATTTAATCCAACCTCCCTGTCATGGGCAGGGACGCATCTCAACCAGATCAGGCAACACATGAGGACTGAACGGGAATCGAACCCGCGACCTTTGGTGTTTCAACACCATGCTGCATAGTTGTTTCCTAAAGGATCTTTTTTTATTGGAATGACTAAAATATGTGTACATGCGTAGTTAAAATTGTGTGTGATCCTTTTGAAAGGAATACATCTGGCTTTAATTCAGAAGGATAATCTTCACGTTAAAATTGAAGGGCCGGTCTGTTTCTACCCTGCTTCGATTGCTAATGAGCCACTTTTCCTTCTGTAGTATTAGCAATGAGCTTGTGAGATTCCTGGTGCTTCCCCGAAACAAGGAACTGCTTTTGCTGATTATTCATTCCTACCAATATTTAAGATGTGCACATCTGCATGCGTTGTACAGGCTACTGTAAAACAGGTAGGAGGTAGGGGTATGTGGATCTCGATGTCTTAGGTAAACAAACCCAAAGGGAAACTAAGACTTTTTGACCTATTCTTTCCCATTCCTTGCTGTTTTTCTGGACTGTGTCCACCAGACCCCTCTCTATCCAGCCATTCCTGTTGTGTCGTGCTCCTCTACCAGCCTCTGCCGCCTCCCTCTCTTTTTCCATGCATGACTGGTGGTGTATACATCTTCAAAGCTCTCTCCAGAATTTCACCTGCATTCCCGTTTCCTCTGGCATGCTGCCTGATTTCTTCTGCTCAGTGTACTTTGTCACTCTGCCAGTCTTATGCCTCATCTCATGCCTGTGCTTGAGGTACCCCACATGCTCCAGACAACACAAAAGGGCATACAGTTTTTACTTCATCCTAGTTTTAGCCCTTTCTGTCACTGGAATAAGCCACAAATATAAGCACCTTGGTATAAAAATGTACTACGTGCTGCAGTTTTACCTACTTAAAAATTAAGATGAGGTTCTCCATATAGAGATACATGTACGGGTGAACTTGCACCCTGGCTTTGTCCTTGGAGAAGACTGTTCACTCTAGCTCTGCTTTTGTTTGATTTTAAACTTGATCTTCTTGCTTGTTTGGGGATTTGTGTTGGGCTGAAAGCTGGCCAGAACAGAGATGTTCGTGATGTATGTTTTAGTAAGAAAATGTTGAAAGTACGATAGGAACCAATCATCACAGAATCATAGAATGGCCTAGGCTGGAAGGGACCTCAGAGATCATTTAATCCAACCTCCCTGTCATGGGCAGGGATGCCTCTCAACTAGATCAGGCAACACATGGGGACCGAATGGGGATCGAACCTGCTACCTTGGTGTTATCAGCACCACGCTCTAACTGAGTGAGCTAACCAGCCCCCTGAGGGGTATGTTTCCCTTCTGGGCACTAATTGATTGGATATGGTGACCATAGGATGGAAAGGACTGCAAAATCCTGACATTTTGCAACCACTGCAGAGCTGCAGACTTCTCTGCTCTTCCAGAGTACACTAATTGTAATAAGGAAACACTCATTTCTTTTTGATAAATGATAGGACAAGAGGAAACAGCCTCAAGCTGCAGCAGAGGAGGTTTAGATTAGATGTGAGGAAAGATTTCTTCACCAAAAGGGCTGCCTAGCATTGGAACAGGCTGCCCAGCGAAGTGGTTGAGCCACCATCCCTGGAGGTATTTAAAAGATGTGTAGATGTGGCACTTAGGGACATGGTTTAGTGGTGGACCTGGCAGTGTTAGGTTTGCCGTTGGACTCCATGATCTTAAAGGCCTTTACCAGCCTAAATGATTCAATAATTGACCATGCAAGGACTTTCCATTGATCCACAGCCTGACAGTGGTGGAAGGACCTTTTCACCTGGCAAGAGGGCCATGCTGGGTCCTCCTGGAAGGGCAAGGAGGGTGCAGAGACTGCCTTACTTCACAA
The DNA here is from genome assembly GCA_020746105.1 of Trogon surrucura. Taxonomy (NCBI): domain Eukaryota; kingdom Metazoa; phylum Chordata; class Aves; order Trogoniformes; family Trogonidae; genus Trogon; species Trogon surrucura. The sequence goes on along the minus strand of CM036617.1, from coordinate 33,680,365 downwards.
GGGAATGGGCGTCTCTGCCCCGAAGGGTATCTGGTCAAGGACCCTTTTTGGTGCAAAAAAACAATGTTGAGTAAAGGGGCGAATCAACAAGCAAAACGTGAAGAGACACAGACATGGGCAGACATGCTTAAGAGAGGGAAAGACAAGAAATGAAGTTCACCAGCCACACTAATGGATGGGCTACTTAGAACCTCACTTAACAGTCACGTTGCAGAGAAGATACTTTCTAAGCTTAGCATCAGAGACCCACTTCCACCTTGTCCCCAGTATGGACCAGAAACCATCAGAGCCTGACTTTATCAGCATCAGGACACTTCTAGAGGAAGTATCTAAAGACACGCGTGAGCTTGTTTAAAAATGTCCATGGTGTCAAGCAATTGTTATCATTTGCTTCCTGCTGATTGCATTAGGTCATCACTTAAAGTGTTTAAAGTTGAGCATCAAATAATAGAGGAAGTTATTCAGTTGTATCACTCTTAGAATGCTTAAGTCTGTCTTATTTTATCTTTATATTATTTATCCTCACAGCCTTCGCCCAGAAGGTTTTTCGTCATTTGCAATACTGGACTTGGAGAGGAAAAATGGGAACTTGGTGGCTTTAATCATTCCCATTTTATCCAACAAGAAAATCAACTGCATAAGGAATTGTTATTTATTGTTGAATTGCCATTCATGTCTTCTGTACTGAAGAAACATATGTAGAGTTGGAGTCTTCAGTTGTGACTGTGGTGCCTGTCTCAATACTAGACATAAAATTATCTTATATGATTCATTCCTCAGCCTTCAACATATATAGTTGAAGTTGTCAGCTTTGGAAGAACCTAATAGATTTCCTGAGCATATAATAATTGCAGCACTTTTCCTGAAATGCCAGGACTTCAAGACATAAAATTAGTTATAAATCATATTATGTATTAATAATATGAAACATTTCATTATTTAATGCTCGCAAACGTGGTTCTTATTCCATTTCAGCTTATCCTTTTCTCTGTCTGCCTGTCTAGTCTTTATAAATGGGGACACACTCACTTTGCTTTGACTGTGTGTGTGTGCCTGAGTGACACTCAGCATCTGAAGGAGAACAGATTCATCCGTGCAACGGGCTGCAGTCATCCATCATCAGTCATCTCACTCATTTAACGTCAGACATTAGGGCTTCTTACAGTAAAACACAACATGCTGAATTTGCACGTTGCTAGTTCTTATCATTCAGAATATATGACAGGGTTTTTTTTGTGTAGTAACAGATTGCCATTACTGTTGTTAGATAATGTGTATATTTACCGATGTGGTCATTCTGGTAATTTCCTGTGTTGTTCATGCTTGGACACTGCCGTGGGACTTTTTTTAGCCCCACAGGCTTCTGAGTTCCCTTAGTTCTCACAGAATTGTAAAAACTTTGTCCGCTTACTTTTTATTCTACGAATACTCTTGCTTGGAGTAAAAATCAGAAAAGATGCTACCTGAACCTCAGCAAGGTGCAGTAGTCCTAATGAACACAAGAGAAGCAAGTATGAAGCTATATTGTTACATTTATTTTATTAGCTTGTTTTGGATGAGACTTTGCAGGATGTGCCTACATCTATCATGCTTAGCAAAATAGCGAAGCAAAGAAAAAACTTCATTGTCCATCGACAATTCCATTGCCCATGGAATTAGATGATCCTGCTCTGGCAGCGGGGCTGGACTAGATGATCTTCTGAGGTCCCTTCCAAGCCCTGACATTCTGTGATTCTGCGATTTTTAAGGTCCCTTCCAACAGACCATTCTGTGATTCTGTGATACCAGGTATCATGAAACTTTGTGTAATGCAGCTGCCTGTATCTTGCTCAAGTACAGAATTGCTGAGTAAAGAATTAGGAGAGCATTAGTCCTTGGCTATCACTCCCCTGGTACCAGGCTGAGGAGTAAAAATAAACCAGCTATGCAGAGCTGGAGAGTTTGTGAGTTTGTGTTTCTTCCTGTCCAAAGCTTTGAGCAGTGGGCCTGCTCTCTTCCAGTGCATCTCATCCAGTGGTACTGCAGAGAGAGGAGCAAACCCACCTTTTCGGGTTTTTTTGCAACAGTAAAGTTGGTTCCTGATTTACTAGTGCCCTGTGTAAAGACAGTGAAGCACAAAAAGGTACAAAAACTTTTCAGTCTTGTCTGTACAATAATTTCTTTAGAGATGTCTAGAATTCGAGCCCTAGCAGCCCTTCTGGTGAATACCTCATTCTAATCTTTGAAACATTTGTTTTGTGGCAGAAGATTAATCACAGGAAATCATCTATTCTAAAGGTCTTTGGTTTATTTTTTGTTGCTGGAAGATATGTGTATTTAAAAGCCAGTGAGCATCTCCTCCTCCTAGGAATGTACATATTGCCTTCATCTGTCTCCCTTTATGAGCCTGCTGCATGCTGACAAGTCCTATAGAATTGTTCCCAGCCTGTTTGGATGTTTTTTCCCCTTATTTAACTGTAGGCACAATGGCAAATCACAGTTGCAGTATAAAATTATTTTGCTGGGAAATGACTGTGACGAATTCAATGCCGTGCTGGTTACTTGCTGTATTTCAAGGCAGAAGAGCTATATTTGATCTTGGGGGTGGAAGAGAAAACCACGGTGTGCAGGCTGGTGACTGCTCTGTTGCTAATTTATTGGCAGGTTGGGGGGGGGGGGGGGGGGGGGGGGTTGGGGCGGGAATCTGCATTTTCTTTTTATTTTTTTAGGCCAGATATTAGCATGAATTATGGTGCTGGCTTAGTTCAACAAGAGTCAAGTGGAAAATTTAACTCCGTGGAGAGTTGTGTGTAGTTCTGAGCCATAACTAAGACTTTTAACTGTCACACTCCTGCAAATCATAATAAAGAGTAATAGGTAAAAAGCCACTGCTCCTTTAAATCAGTGTCACCAGTGACTCAGAATTTCTATTGATTTTTTTTTTATTCCTACCAACAGTTTCAATTAAGATTCAGCAGATCCACACTGAGAAAACCCTGTATAAAATGCTTCGTGATATTTTAGTTTAATACTGCTTTTAAAATTCTATTGAAGAAATGAGCATTTAAAAGTAATTAGATCTGTAACGCATTAAAACATCAATCTAAAGACTAGTATAATGCCCAGTTCATAGCTTTTGTTAGTATTTTTTTTTTGAGTATATAATTACTACAATGTATAAACGTATATTTCATCAACTTTTTTCAAACAACAGCTATACAGATTTAGAAGTCAATTATATTCACCCAGACATACTACTTTCTGAATACAAGAGAATTACAGCATAGTTTTGGAAATTAAAAAAAAAACCAAAACCATATTTTCCCTGCAGATAGTGTCTCTACCAGCAAATCATCTGGACAAAATGATTACAGGTTCTTTGTCTTTACCCTTTGTAATGCAGTAAGCAAATTTCAGCGCTTCATCCACACATGAACCGTTCGCTAATTTGGGGGTGTATCGCACATTTGTCAGGCCCGTTACCTGTGTCTGTGCATTTGGAGGAGGCTGACTCCAGATGTGCAACAGCTGCTGTTCCACATGGGATCGTGTGACCGTACTCCGCATGGAAGCCTGGTGGAACGAGGGCAGCGTGAGGCTCCGTCATTCTCTGGGAGATCTTGAAAGCTGCAGAAAAAGAAATGAGAAGGGCAGCCACTAGGGAGAAGAGCAAGATGCCTGTGTAGAATAAATGCATATTAATAAAAAGGTTTGCCTCCTGAGTCACCTTGCTTCTCATGTAGATTTCCATATTGGCATGTGGCAGCTGCTGTAATTGCTTGCATTAAAAAGTAATGCTGGGAGTGTGATGTATTTTTAGTTCTCACTACAGCAATTTAACAACTAGAAACAGCGGAAAAAAAGTTAACACCGTACTATCAGCCAATTTTCTAAAGAATGTCTGAGATCTGTGCGTCGCAATTTGGAAACCTTTGGCAAGAACTCTTGAAGTACATGTGAAATTTCAGATGAAGTACATCTGAAATTTCTTTCAGAGACACATTTGTAGGTGATATATTTGTTAGTTGGTAAATCTTTCTGAAGTCCTCTGCCACTTCACAGATTAATTGTCCATTTCCATTTTTACTTGATAGGCTTTCATCCCATTTCCTAAGCAGACAAGAAGTTTTTCTTTGCTTTCAAGGTTGTGTGCTGAGGAACTTCACATATTAAATGTAAATTCACTGCCACCAACCTTTGGAGGCCTCTGAGAAGTGCATTAACTCACCTACACATTTGGTTTTCTATTGGTTGGGAAATTAGCAGGTTAAAATAAAAGAGCTGAAATGCATATCCTGTGTAGCAAGTGAAGCATGTTAAGAAATAAATTGCCGGTGTTCTTTTATACAAAGAAGGATTAATTTCTCGAAGCTACACTGAAATGGGGGTTGAAATTCCCTGTATTGTAATTTTAAAATGCCAGAACAGGAAGAAACCTTTAACATTGGGTGATGTCTGAAGTTCATGACAGGCTCTAGGCTAACGAGCTATCAATTGTTTGCATGCTTAAATATCTAATTTATTAAGAAGCTGGAGGGGATTTGACATCACTGTTCTAAAGCTTTTCCTTCTGAGGACAGTCTCTGTTGAGTCCATAATTTCAATTTTGTAGCATTTCATCATTGAAGGGCTAATGTTCTTTGCATGTTTTCCTGAAGAAATGGATTATATTGTAAATCTCTGTTGTAAAGAGTAATGAGTATAAAGCCTGGTGCAAGGAGGATTTTATTATGGAGAAATGCCACCTCTCTAATCCTAGCACTCCCTGAAGACAGGAGGCCATCTGATGTATGTCAGTGTTGCTGTGAACCTTGTCTATCGCTTACCTGTGCGGCAGCTGTAATAAGAAGGACTCGGGAACAACATCGCAAATCGGATATCTAGATCTGGTCTTTGTGAAGGTGATGCAGTGGCCATGGACGTGAAAGAAGAGACAAGAATTCCCAGTTCATCTCCGGGAGCCCCTGTGTCATGAACAGAAACAATACCAGTAAAAAGGCTGAGCAGGAAACCTCCTTTACGGAAAGGAAAAATGTGTGAGGGGAGAAGTGAGAGGAAAAATAGCCACAGTAGGAGAACTGAAAAACTCGCCAGGTCAAAACAATAGGAAAAATGGCAAAGAACTTCAAGAAAAGATTTTAAAAAAAAATAAAGCCAAAATATTTAAACAAAAAAAAAAAAAAAAGAAAAAGTCATTGAGACTCAAATGAAAAAAATTAAGCAATGAAGAAGTGGAGAGAAAGACAGATTCAGAGAAAAGATATTGATTTAGCTTTAGCCTGTCCCTCTTTGTGAAACGTGAATTTAGAAGACCTCTGGTAACCAGATCAATAAAACCTTTAAAATCATTTAATTAGATTGAAGGCGAAAAGATTAACTCTGGTGATAAAAACTTCCACCTTTATTTTCCAGAACTGGATTACAAAGTGCTCACTACACGTTTACCTTCCAATTGATTTTCCTTCAAGCTGAGTTAAAACGTGCTACATTTGGACAGAAGAAGGCGTTGATGTACCTTCTCCTGATTTAGAAATGTAAAATACAAGGCAGTGGTCTCTTAAGGGTAATAAAACCATGGAACAAATAACAAGTCTACAAAATTCAAGAGGAAGCACCTTTGTATCTATGTATGAGACAAAACTACAGCAACTACTAGCTGTGAAGGATGATTGGCTTTATTTCCAGTTGCTAAAACTGGAGAATTTATTTCTTAATTTAATACTTCCTTTTATTCAGGTTGTTCAGGTGTCAGATCAGAAGCACACTGTGTTTGCATTTAGGGTATGTCGTGTTTTTATGAAAAGAGATCAATGATCCTAAACATGGTGTTTTTTTAAAATGCTGTGGGCTTTATCACACTGGGTTTTCATTAGTAAACATGTAGTTATTATTTGCTTTAATGTCACTGTTTTAATTTTTCTTTGGGGAAAAAAAGGAAAACATCACTGTACTTTTCTTGGTCTGATAGTCTTATATTGCGTTTACTGAAAATGGACTCTTCTGCCTATAAGATACACCCGTGGAAACAGAATAACTTCACTGATAATAACACATTAATTCTCTGTGTCACAAAGCTATTTACTCTGAAGGGACGTTGTCCTGCGCCTTTCTAAAGCCTGCTTTCTTGCATCTTCAAGTAGTAATTCTTGCTAAACCTGAAGTATGTGGAACACTGCTTGTACAATATCATACACATAAGCTTTAAATTACATAGGGGTGAGCCCGACAAAATGTGTTCAGGCTCTGACCTTCTTTCCTGAAGAGGACTGAAGGTCGCGTATTGAGACTTGGTTTGAACCTGGGTGGATTTCTCTGTCTTCATGTTTTTAAAAGTGCTCATAAAAACAGTTATTTGTGCTCTGTTACTACATTGTAATGCCAAAAGAAAGGTCATGGAAATTTATATTTTTACATTAGAATATCTAAGAGAAGGCCATGGAGTCTGATGTTTGCTGTGCTCTGGGAGCCAGCAGAGGTGGATCAAAAAGCTTTTTCAGCCCTCAGCTGAGTAAACTGGGAGATTCTGGGTTCATCTGGGTTGAGTTTGATCTTTTTTAAGAGCAAGGGCTTTTCTTCCACCTGAGCATCAGGCTTTTGGCATAAAGTTTGTGTTCAGACATGGGTTTTACCATCTTTCCTTCACAGTTGCTTGGGTTTCAGCATTTCAGTGGCATGTGTACTGAAATTCAAAGTGTCCTCAAGCAAAAATAGAGTATGAAAAACTTAATTCAGAAGGCTGCATCTGTTTCACCTTATGATTTGTTCGCAGCTGACCTTTGATAAAGGCTGGTTCATACTTGCAGATTTTTAGAATTCATTTTGAATGTGTGCTTGTCTGAACTTTATATTGATTCTCTTTTCCTTTTCTGTTTGCAGATTACAGATAGAAGAATCTTCTAAACCTGTAAGGCTATCTCAGCAGCTGGACAAAGCCGTAACCACGAACTATAAACCGGTGGCTAATCACCAATATAATGTAAGTAGCTTTCAGTATTTTCTCATCTTCTCCTCCTCAGGAGGAGTCTGGCTCAGAACTGCAGAACTGCTCTGCTGCTCTCCTGCAGCTCTTGCACACCCAGTTGGTCACTGTGTTTTTGGAAATCCTCCTTGTTAGCTGGTTTCTTCCAGATTTTGTCTGCTGTGGATCTTCTTTCTGTCTCAAGACCAATATCATCCTTGGGGCCAATTCTAATTCTCTGGTGTTACCTGCTGGAGGACAGACCACCTTTACCCAAGCCCTTTCCAGTGGCTTTATTACATTCTTCCTCCAGTCTTTTTTGTTTTTTAAATGTTAGTTTTGAATTTTGAGGATAAAAGGCAGTTCTGGCTTTGTGCTATGAGATGTGGAAGCTCTCCTTTGAGCCAAATAAAATATCTTATGGAGGTGGGTAAAAGACATGAAAAGAGTCATTAATTTCCAGCCCTTTGCAGGAGCTGACAAGGAGTAGAAAGAGTAACAGCTGATAATTTTTCACAGTTTCATACCTTCATGGTACATGTTATTTGCATCATTGGCTTTGTCAATATTACACCCACACTGCTGTTCCAGATCAGATGATGTACATAAAAACTATAATGTCCTTTTTCTTAAAGATCCTCTTTGAGTAATTTGTGTGTATGCGTATATAATTGATGCTGCTGCTGAATGTGAGAAATGTTAAGTCGTACTGAAAATGAGTCACTGTGTTAATCATTTAAACTTTTACACTTTTTATTAAGATTTTGTTTACATAAAACACATGACAATATACTCGATGATATTTAAGTGTTATTCTGAAAGGCAGTCTACTTCCATGGGACCAAAAATCATCGTTTCTCATGGGACTGTTTTGTAGTAGTTACTGTTCAAAGTCTGGTCTATACATAGATGATCGTACTGATGTAACTATTTCAGCTGAGGGAATGACATTTAACCAAAATAGTCACACTGGTATATCCTGCTATGTAAATGCGGTTTTCTATGATTATATTATTTTATGATGCTACTTTTATTCTCCTTTAAGTCTGGAATAAGCTACAGTGATGTACAGCTTCTCTTTTTAGTGGGATTCCGTGCCATTTCCCTGACACTGGCATAATTACAACTGATAATTCAACCTGGAGACAATCTCTGAATTTTTATTCCCGTTGCAAGCTGCTGTTGTCGTGTCATTACAGAAATCAAAGTCTTGTGTGAGATTTGGGGGTATAACCTGGATGTTACCAGGTTTCTTAAAAGTTATGATGCTCTTGCGTCCTAATTTTAATGTTTTTATGGCTTACACAGCTCTCCGTGCTAACAGAAATCCATTGGCAGTGTGTTTACTTTTCATGTCTATCTTAGATGTTTTGATGGGGAAAATCTAGTAGGACGTACTTGTATGTGAGTCACTCCTGGCCTTGCCTTGACTCTAAAGGCTCAGGCACGACTGCTTTCTGCATCATCTTTCTTTTCATTAAGTCTTTTATTAAGGTTGAGGTTAGGTGGCTGAGAGGACGTACAGCTGGGAGAACAAGTCCATGAACTTTTTGAACCTCTCGGTTAAATTTTTCTGCTGTTTTCAAGCAGCAGTTGCTTTCTTAAAACTTGCTGCATTGCTTGTAATCATACAGCAACTGCTGGGGACAGGACTTTTCACAAGAAAGAAAGAATAATGTACAAATTAATAGACATGCTGAGACAGTCAGTCATCTTCTGGGGAGTTTCTGAGGAAAGAATGACTATTTACTAAATAAGAAAGGGGTAACATTTCCTGAGGAAAGAGGTCATAGAGTATTAAATGGTGCTTAAGCGTGGCTGCTTCAAGTACCAATAAATGAACATACAACAGGAAGGAAGAGGGAAATAAATTACATGTGCATGGGAAATAGCAATTGCTTGTTTGAAAACAAGTATGAGGAAGATGATTCTTTTTTTTGCAAGAAATTATATTAAGCCTACCTTTTTATTGGAAGAAATTGCAGTTCCATTACAATAGATGCTAGGATTGCAACCTAGCTTTTTTCTTCTCTGGGAAAGGGACCTGCAATTTCTGTTGCATGTTTATGAGGTTGCAGAGTTAATGTTCTTGCAGCTGCAATCTTTCTGTGACTTAATCATTTTTCCTAATGCAGCAGAAAGGTTCTCTAATGGTCCTGGTTCCGTCAGAGGCTTCTTAGTGGTGTCCCCTCTTGCCGCTCTCGCGTACCGTAGAGGTTGGTACCTGGGCTCCAGGGGATGGGAAAACCTTTGAGATTTCTTTCAAACATCTGCCGGTGGAACTTTAGATTTAGTCTCACTTCTCCATCACCTGTGTATATTACCTGTCTACTGAAGCAGTGTAATACATCAGTTTCAGTATTAATGATACCTTCAAGAAGGCAGTTTTGGCAGCTTTTCAACAACTGTAGCAACATCCTGGGAAGGTAAACAAAGAGAAATTGATTTCTGTATGAAGTCTTGCAGGGATAAACTCACAGCTACACTCGACAGCTTGTTCTAAAATGGTCCTTCCTTGAAATCAAATCATATTTCAATGTTTTTTAAGTTTAAAACGCACATTATTTTAAAGAAATTTTATTAGTTTATGGTGTATGTGTGTTCTGTAATATGATTCGCAAAAAGCACTTTAAGCCTCCTGCATAAAGCATCCTGTTTTCAAAGAAAACTGGAAGGAAAATAAATGAAAGGCAGCATTGTAACTTACTAAAAGCAGTGTATTCACAAGACAAAAAGAAGAAAACAGCAATAGATACCACATTTGTGGGTTTTTTAATAGCACTTCACAATGTGTTCTGTGTTTTTAGACAACAGCGGGAGCTGTTCCTGAAGTCAGAGGGAAAGGCTAGAGTGTTACTAATTAAATGGGGGCAACTGGGATACCAGCTGCAAATAACTTTTTGACAGAGGGAGAATTTGATATTCAGTTTTCTGTGCGAGTTGATGTTGTACATTAATAAATTAAGAGTATTAGACTATTCACATTGTATTTGTTTAGGGAATGCGAACACTCCTCTTGATTTACTTTAGCTCATCCAGAGAATGTAAAATAGAACCTCCTACTCGGGAGAGTGTATTGAGGCACTAAAATGACAGAGAAAGAAGAATGCTGGGTGGGCACTACAATTTACTAGCAAAAAAAAAAAAAGTGCTTTAGTTAGAAAACTTCATTCATGTTATTTTCCAGGAGACTGTTATTTGTATTATTTTATACAAATAAAGAATTTCATACCCAGGCATGAAATAGTCCTGTCAGAGACATAGTGTTGAGAATTTCTTTATTGTTACTTTGGTGTTTTTTTGTAAAAAGCATCAATTTTAAAACAAGCGGGGGTTTTTTTTTTCTCCAAATGGAGAAAGTTGTAGCTACTATCTAGTTGCTAGCGAAGCACATTTCCACTAGATGTCGTTTGAAGTGATACAAACAGTACCATGGATTGTTTGTTGTTGTCCTCAGAGACTGTCCTGAGAGTCCCAGTAGCTTTTCCTGTTATGCCCATGTTACTTACCCGTTATTCCCACAGCTTGGCCGTGTACAGAAGGAATAACCTCAGTGGTTCGCTCTTTTCTCACTCCTTAAAAACAAAAGAAAAACCAGAAAAGGAGGAGATCGGTTTCTTCCGTCATTTCAGCTTGACCTTCCACCTGAGAAGGTTGCAAATTGTACCTTCTTGTTCATTTTGTTTTTGTTGTTTGGGGAGGTGGAAAAGTGCAGAAGGGTTGGTCAGAATGAGCCCAACAGCTGCTGCTGGGGCAGGGTGATGCAGCCTATAACTGGATGTCTTCATCTTTCACTCCAATTCTTTCAACCGGTGTATTCTTGAGTCAGAGAAAAGTTGCTAACCTCAAAACCAAACGCTTAGCTCTTTACACTGAGAAATGACCTCAGATGTGTGCAGGAACCCAGAACCCAGTCAAGCATTGCAAATAGAGACACCTTCATCTCTCCTGCCATCTTCTAGACTTCGTAGAATCACAGAATGTCAGGGGTTGGAAGGGACCTCTAGAGATCATCTAGTCCAACCCCCCTGCCAGAGCAGGATCACCTAGGGCAGGGTACACGGGAACGCATCCAGGCGGGTTTTGAAAGTCTCCAGAGAAGGAGACTCCACAACCTCTCTGGGCAGCCTGTTCCAGTGCTCTGTCACGCTCACAATAAAAAAGTTTTTCCTCACGTTGAGGTGGAACTTCCTATGGTCTAACTTAAACCCATTATTCCTTGTTCTATTGCTGAGCACCACTGAGAAGAAATTGTCTCCTTCCCCTTGACACCCACCCCTCAGATATTTATATATGTTAATAAGGTCCCCTCTCAGCCGTCTCCTTGACCTCTAAAGTCCCAGATGCTTTTCTGGCAGCTAATTAAGGCTGGATAATCCATCTCCTCCTGTTGTAAAATGTTAACATAAACATGTATTCCAAACGTTTTTTATGTCCCCGGTACTGGTTTCCATAAGCCAGTGTCTCAAATGTAATAGGACTCTATTGAGAATCCAGTAGAGTGTTGTGTACTGGTATCTGCCATGACTTGATCACCAACTGCACAAAGAAACTGGAAAATACTGTGGATCCCTGAATAAAAAAAGGCTGAAAACTCAGACTGAGGAAAACCCACTGTGGTTGATTGCAGTGGCTAATTAGAAAACTCTGCTTCCAGGAGAATATGATGACGATGTCTTGATTTTTGAAGAGGACTCCGTAAAGTTGTAGTTGTGCTTTCCTTCCCATGTGGTACAACATATCCTACAGGACTAGTAATTCCTCTGTTTGTCCATGAACTACCACAGGAAAAGAATCTAGAGCAGTTTTCAAACAGGACCGAAAAATATTTATTGTACCCAACTAGATTAGATTATTTTTAATAATGTTTGAGTTGCTGTTGTTTACACATTTTCTTCTGAAAACATGTCAGGGGTTAGGGCTGGACTGGCCACTGGACAAATGAGAGAGGATCTCTGTTAACCTGTCTTCCCTCCCAAAGGGGAAGGGAAAGGGAATAAGGGAGAGAGACTGTCGGTTGGATAAGAAAACTAAAACAGCTTTAATGAAACAATAACCATGAAAAGAGAAGATAATACTATTAATAGGAAAATAATGAGATATTTACAAATTTATACAAAACCAGTATCAAAACTCCGCCGATGAATCATCACTATGCTGCAGGGCAGGCCAGTGGTAGATGGGAACTGGATTCAGGAGCTGAATTCAAGAACTCATGGATCAGGATCAAAGGCAGAAGAACTGATGGAGTCTTCCTCAGACACTGTCCACAGAAGAAGAGGGCTTGACCCCTATGATCCCTCAGCTTTATACTGAATATAATGTACATGGAATGGAATACTTTGTTGGTCAGGTTTGAGTCACCTGTGCTGTCTGTTTCTCCCTGGAGGTACAACCTTTTCTTCCTTGGGACCCCTCTTACTTCCTGGCACCCCAGCGTGGCACACAAGAGCCAGCAGTGGCCTTGGTCACTATAGGAACGAGTATAAGCAAGAGTCTTGCTGCATACCAATCCCAGGCAGGAACTATAAACATCAGGCTTTGCCACTTCTAGTAGAAGACACTGAAAAAATATGCTAGTGCAGTCTCTTAGAAGAAACTGAGCTGAAAAGTAAAAGCACTGAGCAGAACTGGTTCTCTTCTAGCTCAAATCTGAACAAATCACAATGGCATTGTCTACAATTCGGTGCATGGCAGATATTTTTGCTACTTTGATTTCATTCCATGTAAAATGATGATACTTATATACTTTGTGATGATCATGTGACAGTGGGGTTTCCCTGTGACTCTACAAAGCAAAGAATTAGTTTTCAAATATAAATGGTATTAAAAGATAAAACCCAAAATTATTCTTGTAGATGGAAATGAGACTTCCAAAACATGCTTTTCAGTACTAGCAAGACGTATCAACTTTAGACAGAGACGTAATGTATCCATGTATTATTAAGACCAAAGGGTCAGCTTCCATACTAAAATAAATTTTAAAAGCGTGTCTTAAACTCTGCATACTTCATTGTCCTTGGGATGTGCCCATGTCCTTGCTGCAAGTCCTTCACCATTGCGCTGAGTTAGAACTTTGATAGTCGATGATTGTTCTGGAGGGATGGTTTCTCTGGCAGGAAAAATATAAAGCACTCATCAGATATCTTAGTAAGTTCTGACTTAAGCCAAGTATAAATTAAAAGCATTTTTAATCCTGCAAACTGACATGCATCAGATCAGGTGAATATCGGATGCAAAGACCTTTTTGGCAGTCAGTTGATTTAGCATATTGCTTATCTTGCAGGGAGCACTTCCACACATCTCATGCTTCATCCTACATTTCCTGCAGCAAGGGGCCAGTCTCCTCCTACACCCCATTCTTTGTCCCGTTTCTTTAGGTACTTCATACAGAAGCCCTTGCTCACGTTCCAGGACATAGGTAGAGCTGAAGGTCATAGTAGACTTGCAGATGAATGAGATTTATCCAGCTTCTCCAATACTTGTATGACTACGTGAACATAGCCCAGAGAACTGACCAACAGCTTTCTTGGTGGAATTGTAACCAACAGAGACAGGTAACCCCTGAGTGCACCCTGGCCATGCTGCTTGGTAAAGAGTTTGGCTTATGTCGTATTATGGCATGTCACATCCCAACCAGCAGCACCCCAAAGTAACACCCCAAAGGAGTGGACAACAATGAGACAAGTCTCAAGACCCGTACACAACCATTTATTAATTTGTCACAACGTATAGATCGGACTCACAATAATTGGCTTTAGTTACAAGACACATTCGGGCAGGCGATATACTATGACTTAATGATAACCAGGAAAAGACTGACCATACAACAAACTACATCAAGCTGCGTCTTACTTAATGATAACAAGGAAAAAGGACATATAATAAATAATAGGCAGTATTATGATTACAGGACAGAAACTAAGTATAAACTAAGCAAGCAGTATGATAGGCCTTGCATTACTTAGTCAGAAAGGGGAAATGGAAAGAAAGAGGCGCGGGGAGAGAGAGGAGGGTGTTGGGGAAGAGAGACAGAGGTTCCAGGTTCCTGCACTGGTCTCACCAACAAGGGTTCAAAGATGCCGTCATCGTTTCTTCTTCTCCTGCACTTTTCTTCTTGGTGTCTTCGTCTCAGTCTTCTGTCTGCTTTCATCTGTCTCTTGCTTCAACTACTTGTGTCTAATGTCCCTCATTTATACACACTTTTCTGCAGTATGTCAGGCAGGGGGATCAAAGCACTTCATTGTTTTTGATAATCCTTATCAGCATGTGTGATTGCCCTATCTCCTTGGGAGATATGCTACAAGACAAGGCCATCCTGCCTCCAGAAGATTACCTGGTATCATGCATATATTCGGTGACAGAGCTGTTTGAGGCATCTGTTTATCCGATCCCCTCCACCACATTTCATTTGGCGTTTATCAGTTTGCCACACAGGACCAGAAACTGGTCTTGTTTTTGACCAAGCTGGGGTTTGTAAAATGACAAGAAATGTTAAGGCAAACATTCATGTATCTGTCTGCTACAAGTATTGTATTAATGGATCCTCGCCATATTTGGGGTTTGTAGTTTTGAAGTCCGTCAACTGAGTAGACTTCTTCATACATATTTCAGTGCCATCACAGTTCTGCTTCATGTGTTTACAACCAGATGCAGTCTACTGCATTATCCTGCATTAAGAAACTATACCAGTAAAGGAACAGAAATTGAATGTGCAACAGGGCTTCCAAAGCTTACAACTAAAACCTTTTCAAGGTCAACAGAGGCTCCTAATGAATTGTCTGTTGGACTTGCAGAAGCAGCAAATGTTTTGGTGTGCTGCTGTTTGTAGGAAGACCAATATCCTAGATTTATGTTCTTACTCTAGTTTCTCTGGTGTAGCGGTTCTGCTGTAGATCATGGCAACCAAGATGATGTGCTGTGAAGCTGTTTTACTTGATGCTGCAGTTTGCTCTTGTTGCAAAGCTATTACTGTTCTGAAGATTTAGGGATTTGTGCCTGCAGAGACTGAAGAGTTAAATAATTACACCAAAATGTATTAGCAGATAAAAATCTGGGCTTGTGTGGAGGGGTTGTATCTTCTAACATAGAGCTGGAAAAGCAGACAAGTATTTGGTTGCCCGAGCCCATCTTAGGTGTTAAGCAGAAGCAACAGGCTTCAAGCTGCAGGTTGGGAACAATCACTCTGCATTCAATTTAATGATGTACATCAGTTTCAGAATTTGAAAGAAAAAGTTGGCAGGCCACAGTCCTGTGAGCGATGGCAAAGGTGGTGATCATCTCTAGCCACTTTGGAACAGATACCAAGAGACAGGCTATTTTCACTCAGAGGGTAGGAGGGAGGGAGCTGGCAAGGAAACACAGGAAGAAACAAATTGTGCCATAAAACTAATCTCTCTTCTTAAAAATAAGGTTTTTAGTATCCAGTAGAACTGTGAATTTTCATTTTTAGGCTTCTTTGAAGGTCTTCCTTTTGAAGATCAGAGGCAGAACAACTCCCATACAAAGTCATTCCACTGGCAACCAGGTGTATGTCCCTTGTTGATCATGTGCATCTCTTCTGCTCTCCGTTGTGCAGCTTCAAATTCACCCACGCAGTTTGCCTGAAAGCACTTGATGTTTATATTAATTATGTCAACTTCTGGGCCAGCTCTGTTGGTTCCAAGGAGCTTGATGGTTTTCTGGTACCGAGGGTGGATGGGGTGATGTTGCAGTTAGTGCTCAACACTGATTGGAGTTAGTCTGGGGTGTGCTGGTCTGTGCAAATCTTGCTTCTGATGATGAGCCTGAGGAAATGCAAGTGTTTTGAGAGGTGTTAAAAGCCTCTGGAAAAATATATGGTCTTCTTGTGTAGATTATGATACTTAATATGCACTCTGAAGTAGAATAATGTGTGGCAACAATGGGCCTCTTCTATCTTGGAAGGGTGGGGGTTTGACTACTGTAAGTTTGCGTGTGCTACTCAGGTTTCTCCTGAAGAGATCCCATCCGTGTCCTCAAAGTGCGTCTTCACTTGGTGAAGACTGGTTTTATATTGAGAGTGTTGCCTTAAGTGCTGTTTCTGGAGCAGATGAAGCAGCGCCCAAGGGCCATTTGAACATCCTTTGGGCAGGTGGCTGTTACAGCTGTGGATGTAGCCATGTTGGTCGTTGGATTTTCCTGAGTATGACAATCTGTATGTTGTTTGATATTTGTGTCATTATATTTCCTTGTTCTCTTCTCCCAAGTTCAGTCTCTTTGTCCAAGTAACAAGCGATAGGACAAGAGGAAATGGCCTCAAGTTGTACCAGGGACGGTTTACATTAGGAAAAACGTCTTCACCAAAATGTTGTTAAACATTGGGAGAGCTTGCCCACGGAAGTGGTTGAGTCCCCATCCCTGGAGGTATTTAAAAGACGTGTAGATGTGGTGCCTTAGGGACATGGTTTAGTGGTGGACCTGGCACTGCTAGGTTAAGGGATCAACTCAGAGATCTTAAAGGTTTTTTCCAACCCAAACAATTCAATGTTTCTATGGTTCAGAAGCTGATATCAAAAGAGATGGAGTGAAAATACCATCTCAGTTTGGATTCCTGTACTAATATTAATTCTCACGCATTATGCAGGCTCTGTTTCTCAGGTTTTTTTACTGGGCAAGCAGAGATGCGTATCTGAAACGCTTATTGTGCTGAGGACAAAATTCTTAATTTATGTTCCTAAAAGAACATTTGACTACTCAAAAGAAGATTTTCCAGATGAAAAGCACTGAGTCATTGAACAGTATTTTATTAAATAGAAGAGGGTTTTTGTGTCTTAATGTTCAGCACTGAAAACTACACAGCATTACCTGTGAATGTCTTTAAAATGTGTTTTGTATCTGATAGATTGAATATGAGAAGAAGAAGAAAGAAGATGGAAAACGGGCTCGAGCTGATAAACAACAAGTGCTGGACATGCTTTTTTCAGCCTTTGAGAAACATCAGTACTACAACATTAAAGACCTGGTGGACATAACCAAACAGCCAGTGGTACGCACTAATAATCTTGTAATATAACCATTTTCCATAGTTATTTTTAGGTGTATTTTCCATATCCAGAAAACAGTTTAATATATACTATATGCCTTTGAAAGAGCTCTCTAAATTTGTTTTACAATGAACCATGAAGGATTTTTAGGATGGTGTAGGATACCAAACACTGCTGTGAGTACGCTTTTTCGTGACAGAGGTAGTTTAAGTAACCTAAACGGTCTCTATTTAGGTTTGCATTAATACTAGAAACCAACTTCTGTAATACTCTGACATCTCCCACGCTGCTTGTGGCCTCAGTCAAGTAACAGCCTAGTTCTGTTGCTGTGGGCAGTAAAGAGCTTGTGTGAGTGAGTGGTCAGCCCTTCCTTCAACTTCTGGATTTATTTTTTTGCTATAGCAAGAGGGCTTGTTCTTTTTCTGTGGGTCTAGAAAATTGCATTTCATGGAATTAGTATTAACTGCATGCATTATCCATGTTAGGAGGTCAGGCATCATGTCAACACTCCCAAAAATCACCTGATTTCCCTTACTAATAGAATAATTTTTAGGCTAAGAGTTTTGAGGTTTGGTATTTGGGATTTATTTTGATTTTTTTTTAAATACGGTTTTGATAAACAAACAAGAGAAGCATTAAGACTTGTGCTGATGTGTTGGGTTTTGTTATCCCGTAGCATCTGACAGCCCCTTTATCTATGAACCTAAGTTTCCTTTTTTTTCCTCTTCTTCCCCTGTTCAATCTTTCCTTGAGCAGACCAGGCAGGAGCAGGGGGGAGACAGCGACACGTGAAGTACCTTTGGTGCTTTTGATGTTTTTCACTGATGACTTTGATATCTATCCTCAACCCAGCTGCAGTTTTCAGAAAACTTAAAGGGACTTAATTATGTTTGAGTCTAAATGGAACAACAATTTCAAAAGTTGTTAGAGCTAAGGCAAGAGAAGGAACAGTGACAGCTGGATTATGGAAAAAAAAATTATTCTTCTGTAAAAGAGGGGGAAAAAATGGAGTTGCTTAGTAGTTTTGTTCACTTCATCTTTAGAATTAAGTGAATCTGTACCAGAGGATTTGTATGAGGTGCACAGTCTGGTTAAGAAGCTGCACAAGAGTATTACCCAATTCAAACCCATGTAGATTCATGGTATTCTAATACCTTGGAAGAAACTAGTTGGATAATGTATTTTGTGTCTTCTATTCCATTCATTTATCTAATGAGTCAGCTCCTTTTCTGTGTGAAAGGTGTGTAGATCATGGTAGGTGAGAAGGATGAAGGAGTAAGAAGAAGATACAGAGGGAGTGGCAGGAAAATTTAAAGATTTATTTTTTATTGTAAGAGATAAATGTAACAGTCACTGTCCCACGCTGAATGTAAGAAGGTGCAGATTTATGCTGTCTAGCATGACTTCAGCCAGAAATAGTCACCCACAACTCCCACTTGAGCTGTGAGAGAATTTTTCTCCCTCCTGTGATGTGATACCTGCAGCAGCCCAAAGGAGCCTGGAAAAGCTGTGCTTCTGACACAAGATTCCTCATTAAGCACCAAAAATCGGGCAAGATTAATCTAATTTTTGTCTTAGTCGCTGCCGTAAGGATTAGATGCGTAGAGTAGTTATTAGATTACATGTATAGAGCAAAATACCTCACATGAATTCTTCTGTTACATTTACAATGAATTTCTGTCTATATACTTCACAAGAACACTTCTGTTACATTTATGACTTTCTATCCCTGTCAGTATCTCTGCTGTCATCGTATTCTGCTGAATATATTCTGCCCGTAACATAGTAGATCATAGAATCATAGAATCACAGAATGTTAGGGATTGGAAGGGACCTTGAAAGATCATCAAGTCCAATCCCCCTGCCAGAGCAGGAATGCCTAGACTATGCCACACAGGAACGTGTCCAGGCAGGTCTTGAATGTCTCCAGAGAAGGAGACTCCACAGCCTCTCTGGGAAGCCTGTTCCAGTGTTCCGTCACCCTCACTGAGAAGAAGTGTCGTGGGTTACCCTGGCCAGCCGCCAGGTACCCACACAGCCGCTCACTCACCCGCCCCCTTCACTGCTGAACAGGGGGAGAAAATATTTCCAAGGGTTCAGGGTTTGAGATAAGGACAGGGAGATCACTTTCATTTACCGTCCCGGGCAAAACAGACTCAGTTTTGGGGAAATTAGGTACATTTATTAAAAGAACTAATCAGAGAGGAGTAGTGAGAAGTAAGAAAGAGCAAACAGATCTTAAACAGAACACCTTCCCCCATCCCTCCCTTCTTCCCGGGCTTAACATCAATCCTGGTTTCTCCACCTCCTCCCCCCGAGCGGCGCAGGGGGACAGGGAATGGGGGCTGCGGTCAGTTCATGCGACGTTGGTTTCACCGCTTCTTCACTCCGGGGGAGGACTCTTCACTCTTCCCCAGGGCCATTGTGGGGTCCCTCTCACGGGAGACCATCGTCACGCTCTCTTCTCCGCGTGAGTCGTCCCACGAAGGGCAATTCATCACAAACTGCCCAACGGGAGACACCTCACGAGGGGCAGCCCACCCCTCGTGAGTCTGAGGCGCAGTCCTTCGGGGGAAACTGCTCCAGCATGAGCCACCCGCAGCATCCCAAAAGTCCCACCGGCCAACCTGCTCCAGCGTGGGCATTCCTCTCTTCCACGGGCTACAGGCTCCGGCAGCGACTTGCTCTGATGTGGGCTTCCCATGGGCTACAGTCCCCTTTCAGGCATTCACCCACACGGCGTGGAGTCCTCGGTGGACATCTACGCGGTGATCCTCACGGTGGACTTCTGCACCTCGCCCATGGGCTGCAGGGGGACAACCCGCTTCACCATGTTCTTCACCACGGACCCGGGGGACTCCTTCTGCTCCGGCACCTGGAGCTCATCCTCCCCCCCCCCTTCTTCACTGACCTTGGTGTCTGCACAGACTCTCACTCCTCCATCTCTGTGCCAGCTGTTAATGGCGCAGTTCTTTTTCCCGTTCTTAAATATGTTTTTCACAGAGGCGTTCCTCTGCTATCACCTTACTGATAGGCTCAGCCTTGGCCAGTGGCGGGTCCCTCTTTGTAGCCAGCTGGCATTGGCTCTATCAAACTTGGGGAGCTTCTAGCAGCTTCTTACAGAAGCCACCCTGCAGCTCCCCCCCCGCCGCTGAAATCTGGCCAGGCCAAACCAAAACAAGAAGTTTCTTCTCGAGTTTAAGCGGAACCTCTTATGTTCCAGTTTCAGCCCATTACCCCTTGTCCTATCAGTGGTTGTCACCGAGAAGAGCCTGGCTCCATCCTCGTGACACTCACCCTTGATATATTTGTAAACCTTAATGAGGTCACCCCTCAGTCTCCTCTTCTCCAAACTAAAGTGCCCCAGCTCCCTCAGTCTTTTCTCATAAGGGAGATGCTCCACTCCCTTAATCATCCTAGTTGCCCTGTGCTGGACTCTCTCCAGCAGTTCCCTGTCTTTCTTGAACTGAGGGGCCCAGAACTGGACACAATATTCCAGATGGGGTCTCACCAGGGCAGAGTAGAGGGGAAGGAGAACCTCTCTTGACCTACTAACCACCCCCCTTCTAATACACCCCAGGATGCCATTGGCCTTCCTGGCCACAAGGGCACAGTGCTGGCTCATGGTCATCCTGCTGTCCACCAAGACTCCCAGGTCCCTTTCCCCTACACTACTCTCTAATAAGTCATTCCCCAACTTATACTGGAACCTGGGGTTGTTCCTACCCAGATGCAAGACCCTACATTTACCCTTGTTATATTTCATTAAATTTTTCCCCGCCCAACCCTCCAGCCTGTCCAGGTCTCGCTGGATGGCAGCACAGCCTTCTGGTGTGTCAGCCACTCTCCCAGCTTGGTGTCATCAGCAAGCTTGCTGATAGTACTCTCTAGTCCCTCATCCAAGTCATCAATGAATATATTGAATAATACTGGTCCCAGTACCAACCCTTGAGGGACTCCACTGGATACAGGCCTCCAACCAGACTCTGCCCCATTGACCACAACTCTTTGGCTTCTTCCCCTCAGCCAGTTCACAGTCCACCTCACTACCCGAGAGTCTAGACCACACTTCCGCAGTTTAGCAGCAAGGATGCTGTGGGAGACTGTGTCAAATGCTTTACTGAAGTCAAGGTAGACCACATCCACCGCTCTGCCATCATCTATCCACCTTGTTATATCCTCATAAAAGGCTATGAGGTTAGTCAAGCACGACTTCCCTTTGGTGAAGCCATGTTGACTGTCTCTAATGACCCTCTTATCCCTGATATGCCTTGAGATGGCACCAAGGATAAGTCGTTCCATCACTTTCCCAGGAATGGAGGTGAGGCTGACCGGTCTATAGTTACCCGGGTCCTCCTTCTTGCCCTTTTTGAAGACTGGAGTGACATTTGCTTCCCTCCAGTCCTCAGGCACCTCTCCCGTCTCCCAAGACTTGGCAAAGATGATGGAGAGTGGTCTAGCAATGACATCAGCCAGCTCCCTCAGCACCCATGGATGCATCCCGTCTGGACCCATGGATTTATGGATGTCCAGATTGCTTAATTGGTCCCTAACCCAGTCCTCATCGACTAAAGCAAACTCCTCCACTGCCCTGACTTCCTGTGGGGCCTCAGGGGAACGGGGCTCCTCAGGACAGCCTCCGGCAGAGTAGACAGAGGCAAAGAAGGCATTCAGTAACTCTGCCTTCTCTGTATCTTCTGTCACCAAGGCACCCACCTCATTCATCAGTGGGCCTACATTGCCTCTGGTGTTAGTTTTATCTGCCACGTATTTGAAAAAGCTCTTCCTGTTGTCCTTGACCCCTCTCGCC
This sequence comes from Trogon surrucura, assembly GCA_020746105.1. Classification (NCBI taxonomy): domain Eukaryota; kingdom Metazoa; phylum Chordata; class Aves; order Trogoniformes; family Trogonidae; genus Trogon; species Trogon surrucura. The sequence continues at coordinate 33,658,614 of CM036617.1, read as the reverse complement.
AGGTTCAATTCAAGGGAGGCCTTTGCTTTCCTAGTTGCCTCCCTACATCCTTGGACAACAGCCTTATATTCTTCCCAAGTGGCCAGCCCTGCCTTCCAAGATCTGTAAATTCTCCTCTTGCCCTTGAGCTTACCCAGCAGATCCCTGTTTAGCCACGCAGGTCTCCTGGCTCCCTTCCTTGACTTCCTACGTGTCGGGATGCTCTGATCTTGAGCACGGTAGAAGCAGTCCCTGAACGCTAACCAACTATCTTGGGCCCCTTTACCTTCAAACAGCCTTGCCCATGGGATTTTCTCTAGTAATTGCTTGTGCTGTGTGCTTTCATCTCAGCAAATTCAGCCTCTTTTTTTTTTTTTAAACCACTGTAGTAATACAGATATGTTAAAAGAAAATTGTAGACTGTTTTGACCCAATAGCGCATTACTTGGTCTATATCTTTGGATCTGTGTTTCTTATTTGAGTCTCTACTGATGGCTCAAAGTCTCATAGGGCTCCTGGGATTTATTGGACCATTAGAGATTCTTGCCCTGAGCGGGCTGTGAGGTCCCAGTTTTGAGCCGTGTGTGAGTTCGGGGTTTCGCATTCATTCCAAGCTGGGGTTTTGCTGTAGGTGTTGGTACCCATCCAGCTTCCTCAGACCCAGATATTCTGAGAAAATAAATGACCAAAATCCTCTTCCCGATGCCTTTCTTTGTTCACTGGGTGTAGCCAGTATGGTGATAAATTCAAAACTATCTTTCAGCATGTCATCTACCCCTCATCTAAAGCTATCCTGACTTCCCATCTGCTTTCCCGTTAAAAACTTCTGTAGGGAGCTGCTAACAGCATTCATTTCCATTTTTAAAAGACTGTCACTTGGTTCCTGCTGCTCAGCCAGTGTTTGCTCCTTGTGCAAGCATCCCTAGTGCTGTGGACTACTACCTCTGGCTGCAACATACGGGTTTTTTCTGAAAATAAGTGTGTTTTCCTAATGCCCACTGTGACTTCATTGTTCGCAGAGCAGCTATACCTGGCAAAAAAAAAAAGAGTAAAATGCCACCAGGTGAATAGGCATGCTTTCCCCATGCTGTAGAGAGGTTGGCTGCTAATTAATCTCTGCTGGGTGCTCATTGCTTTATTTTCTGTCATAGTGTCTGAGATTGTCTGGGTATGTAATTTCTCTTCTGAGTTTCTAAATGCTGAGGTTATTTTCAGATGCGAGGAAAGAAGTGCTGCTGCTGCTGTCTCCTCAGCTCCAGTTAAAATGAAGTTCTAGGTGCTTACATCACTGGCTAATAATATTTGAAACACATTTGTCAGGTGGAATTAATGTCTTTGTTAGTGAAGTAACAAATATACAAAGGTCTTTTTCTTACATAATCGTAAATGTAAATAGTAAATTAAACCCTTGATACAGAATGTGTTGCGTGTTACTTGGGAAATTGTTGCCATCTTTATTTTGCCGTTGTGAAATCACAAAGCAAGTCTATTCTGAACACAAACTACTGTTATGTTAGGGAAACTTGAGTTTATTTGTTTTCCTTTTTAATGAAAAATAACACTCTGGGGTTGCAGGCAAATCTGTTGCCACCTACCCAGATGTAAATACTGAGTGCTCCCTGGAAACACCGCAGTAATTCTAGATTTGGACTTCATGGCTGAGAAGATAATACGCTTTTTATGTGAGCAATCAAATATTTGTGAGGAATAGAACCAGCGTGGAACCAGTGGTCTAATATGAACCGTATTTTTTCAACATGGGGTAGATTGTTTGCAGTTTATTCTTTTATTTCAGCTTTAAGTAATAGTTATCTTAAATATGGTGAGTATTGTTTCCCTCAAAAGTTTCAGAAAGGTGAGCCATTTGACTTTTTATGGAGAAATCATGAGGGGATGTGTAACAGAGCAGATGATGCCTTCAGTGTACAAACACATTACCTACAGATTAGCTTCAATGAAAGAATTATACATATATAAACATAGAATCATAGAATAGTTCAAGTTGGAAAAGACCCTTGGGATCATCGAGTCCAACCATTAACCCTACACTACAAGTTCACCCCTAAACCATGTCACCCAACACCACATCTAAGCGACACTTAAACACATCCAGGGATGGCAACTCAACCACCTCCCTAGGCAGTCCATTCCAGTGTCTGACCACTCTTTCTGTGAAGAATTTCTTCCTAATGTCCAGCCTAAACCTACCCTGTTGCAACTTGAACCCATTACCCCTGGTTCTGTCCCTAATGACCTGTGAGAAGAGACCAGCACCAACCTCTCTACAATGTCCTTTCAAGTAATTGTAGAGCATGATGAGGTCTCCCCTCAGCCTCTGAATCCTTTTCTGAGAAGAAATTATGGGCCCTTGACTAGCCCTTACCATGATCTAAAATTCAGTGTTGGGCATCGCTGGAGGAAGTGGTACAGTACAGCAGGATGATCCCTGATTCGCAATTGTCTGAAAGCTCCCGCAGTGCAGCATTGCCTGCACACGCAGAGTGATTTTTTTGGGTTAACGCTCTCAGCTGCCCTCCTTAAAACCAGTGCTGCTTGTTTCCCCTGCTGCAGAGGTAGGAATATCTTGCAAATCCTCCCTTGATGCCCCAGTTTGAAGTGTCCTTCCTTACAGCACGGACATTACCTGCCTATTCAGTTTGGGTTGGTTTTGTTCCGTTGTGCTATGCTTGTTGAATCAAAACTCTTGGAAGTTTTGCCCACAGAGAAGCAGAACTGCTTGGAGAATTGGGTCTGGAAACTAGCTGAAATTAACTGAGTGGGCAGTTTGGAGGCTTGAGCAAGTAGTGAGAGGCAAGAACGGCCCCCATGCAAAACGTCACCCAAAGATACTGCCACCAAACAGCAGCGAGACGCCAGGAGCCGTGGACCGAGCAGCCATAGTTGTTTCGTTCTGCTTGAGCCCTGCAGCATCATCACACCTTGTGCCCTGCCTTCCCAGGTGCAGATGGTGTCTCCCAGCCCAGAAACCACATATGAATGTACTAAGTGCAATTATTTTTTTTTTTTTCCGATTCTCATTGTACGGAAAATCATGTTGCCAGAGGTCAGTGTTCACAAAGAAGACAGAGGAGTCTTAACTTTATCTGAATAAAGGGAGAGTTCACCACTGTTGCCAGGTCCCAGTGAGGTCTCTCAAACTGTCAGAGGACGCGGCCTCCTTTTATCCTAATTTCATAGGCCTATTAAGCCTGTGCACTCTTTCTCAAAGACCAGAAGTTTAGAGCATCCTTGCTGTTGACTTAATTAATAGCCCTAATGGTCAAGGTGTCTCCTTATCTTCTCCTTACAGACTGCATCCTGTGACTTCCTCACTCACGAAGGACACTCTCCTCTTTGTTCCATCACTAACATAAAAACACACACTCCCCTTACTGTTTTATCACTCATTTGTAAAGACAGTCTACTTTCTTATTCTCTCATCATTAATCTGTCCGTGTGCTCTAGAACGGTTTAACCTTGAATCGGAGTGTTTCTTCCACCCACTCTGCCACCTTCTGAGGTGCCCATCGGTGATGCTGCTGAAAGCTACCCTGCCTGTGTACACAAGGATGGCAAACAAAAAGCAGTGGATATGCCGATATATCTACACAAACCCACGTAGAAATCACTTTCCCACCTGCTTTCACCACCTTTTATGAGATGCGTTGTTGTGCAAAAAAACATTTGTGCGATGATTGTCGTTACAGCAAGTACATCTGCCTTTAGGTACTCAACTCTCAAATAAGGGCAGCATCTCTGCCAGGGGTGAGGACATGTGGAAAGGTGTGTTCGGAGATGTGGATTGATCTCCTGCTGCCACCTGCTGGGGTTTGCACCGTGCACCCTCACAAGACCAAAAAACAAAATGAACTCCCCGCTACCGGCTCCAAGACCCCAGGAAACTAGTTTGTGTGCACAGGCTGTTACAGTCGTCTCTCGTATTTTTTAGAAGGCGCCTCATTGCTTTGAGACAGTTTTTTTTAAAAATAATTTCACCACGTGAGTGCAAACTAAGTATCGTCATTGGTGTGGGATCTGGATTTTTTCTGCTTTGTAATGTTTTGATGTGTACCTAGAGAGAAAGTGATTGGTTTCTCTAAAAGAGATTTATTTTTACGTATCAAGAGCATACCTTTTACTTATTTCCCAACTTTTCCATTTAGCAGAAAATGGGAATAGTGTAAGGAAGAGACTGGTCAGTCAGCCTTTCTTTTTTCCTGTGTCATCAACAAATATTTTGGTTTTTTAATGGATTAGAATATGTTGATATTTGTGCTTAGTGAAACTAGATATAGAGAAAATACAAGGGTTCTGGTAACTCCAGTTGAATATATGCACTCAAAGAAGATTAAATTGCTCAAACTAAAGCAGTGGTGAATTTAATGTGGGGATTCTTAAACTGTGGTCTGCAGTTGCCATGGCAATCTACTCAAGTCAGTCCCAATTAATATTTAAACAAACAAGCAGGCAAATGGCTCTTTAAAAAATGAAACAAATTACTAGTGTTTATTATAAAGATTAAAGGAGGGTGATACTAGTGAGTTGTCTTGTGTCAAAGGTTATACAACTGGTATAGCTTTGCTTGTTTGGGTTTTTTAATTTCTCTTCCTACCCTCAATATTCAAATGTATAGCTCTCCTCTAAAGATGAGGCCATAATAGAAGACTTAAAGCTTTCCAAAATGCCATGAAAATCAACAGCTCGGGGCTTTGATAGGTCAGAATAAGGCTGGGAATTCCAAGATAATCCCAGCCCAAGCAAGATGAAAAGCCAGGAGCTCAGGTGGAGAAATTCCAGCAGGAATAAGACGTGTGAGAGAACCCCAGCATCACCTTCCCAGAGGCACTGGGAGCTTCCTTTTGGCAGCCCATGGAGCATCCTTCGAGCCAGTACCTGCCTCTCCCTGCTGCATCCCTGAGGCTCGCGCTAGATGTTATATCCAGGCTGCTCTAATCCTCATTGGTGCCCAGGGGTTGGAGTCATTACAGCTCAAATTAGTGCCAAGTTGTTTCTGTGAAGCAAGTCGATGAGATCGAGCAGATCGTGGGATGTCGTGTAGGAGCTACGGCAATCATGTAATTGCGTAATTTGTGTAAATTGTGTAATTGTGTAATTTGTGTACAGTGTGCAATTCTACCTGTGTAATTTGAATTTTTGTTTCCTTTCAGATATACTTGAAGGAGATTTTAAGAGAAATAGGCATCTACAACGTGAAGGGGACCCACAAAAACACATGGGAGCTGAAGCCAGAATACAGGCACTACCAAGGAGAAGACAAGAGCGATTAACAAAAGTGTTCACAGAAAGAGTGATTGCACTGAGGGAACCGTGGTGGGCTTACAGACAGGACTGACCACAGCGCAATTCTGCAAGGTTCAAGTTAAATTAAAGCAGCTGATACTTTGTAATTTTCTGTAACTTCATTTCTTTTTTTCCAAGGAATATTTCTTGTACGTTTCTATAAGTGCTATGTCTTTTGACAGGAAAAAAAATATTTATAGAACTTGGATTAGATTATTCTTTATCACAAACCTTTTGATTTCTGATCTTACTTTTTCTTGGTAGCTTTGTGGCTTTTCCAAGCCTCGATGACTTTGAAGGAAAATGTTCTCCTAGAGAAACCCATAACTTTGTGGGTTTGCATTCCAGTAGAACCAGGTTAATGGGCTCACTTCTGCTGGGATCTGTCAGGGCTTCGTCTGGAAAGCTGCAAAGCTGCATAACCCTTTGTGCAGTGTTCGGCTGGGATGGATGAGATGCTCCTTTTGGGATCAGGCTTTAGGAAAAACAGTCACAACCATGGTCCTCATCACAGTCCTCAGACTCCATGGGAACAAATTGTCACAGTTAAAAAAAACCTGAAGTGAAGCGTGTTTGATACACAGGTCAGTGAGAAGACAACAGTCCCCTACAAGTGATTACTGATTAAAAAAAAAAAAAGAAATGTCTGTCTGTTAGGTACATCAAGGAATAGATTTATCTTTTGTTTGTTTTTATGTTACCTGTGGTTTATGTTTAAGCCTGTCAATAAAAGCATTATTTTAATTTTTACCACACAATGTTCTACATTATTAAGTGAACATGTTGTGATTTACGTAGCACAGGTATCAAAGGCTTTTTGTGTGTTTTTATTGCTGGCTTTATGGCTGGGTTTCCATGTGTTTCGGGGAAGATTGCTTAATGCATCCCTGTCTCTGTTCCCCCATTTCAAAATGTACATTGCAAGGGTTGTCTATTCATCCTTTTTGTGAGGGGGCAAGGAGGGAGGTGGGGCAGGACTATTTAGTTATATTCTCAAAGCTTTTATGTTAAAGAGCAAAGAAAACAGAGTGGAAAAAAACTCAATAGTATGCCTGTAAATGAAGCAGAGGGTGAGATTTTTACAGTGTAACTTTCACATTCCGTCAGGTCCTTCAGAAGTGTGCATTACTTCTGCACATAGTAATAAAATAATCGTTGTGCATGAAAAGCGAACATTCCGTTATTGGTTCACTTGGAAGCAGTGAAAGGTTTGGAGTGGGGTCAAATAACTTCAGAGGTTTTAAAACAACTCTGCCCCCATACGCGTAATTCACACAATTTTGCTCAATTCATTTTCTTCTAAAATTGTTTGTGCAAGTATCTCTCTGCAGATATGCTTACTGCTGGTGCTCAGCTCTCCATGGCATGAAGTGTCCGGTTCCTAGGAGGTAGACTACTGAGGCTTTTTGAAAAGCAAATTACATTCAGGGGGTGTGTGTGTGTGTGCATGTGTGTGCTTCCGTAAGTGTCACTCCTGTCTCTTCAGGCTGTCTGAGCAGGACCCAGCTTGCTGATGGCTGCAGGAGAGATCCGAGGCTGCTGAGGAACCCAGGAAGTCAGCCTTCATGTCTTGCTGCGGTACATGATGTGCTCCCCAGCAAGAACCAGAGCCTGCACACATCCACATCTCTGTCCTCCTTGTGCTGCTTGAGACCTCCAGACATTTGCATTTGCAAGCATGTAGGATGAGAACTCCTTCTTTTCATGAGCAGGGCTCCTCTGCTGCATTCCTGCCCTGTTTGAGCTGCTAAGGTGCCTAAGAAGGTCCAGGTCAGCTTCTCCCTTGTGTTGCTCCTCATACGATCTTTTAAAACCGTGTAGGAGAATGCCACGCAATTCTGATTTAGTAGTGCCGTAGTTCAGTGCCACAGGTAAAAATGACTTTGCCATTTCAGAGGGAAAATGTTACCTTTAGTGTGATCCCCACCAGGACTAGCTTAGCTGGAAGGTATTTTGGGTACGCTTGTACCTTTGGTTTCATGTAAGTGTACTGCTTCACTACTTGTCTTCAGGTGAGAGGGATGTAATCAGCCAGTGTGAAATGCCAGAATATAAGTAGATATTTCATTGATCTGCAGAGTGCCTTTGGACAGGGTAAATAGGCTCTACTTAGGAGTAATGGAAAGTGTCACACATTTTTTATGAGGGCACACCATTTTTATGGGGTTTGTTTTTTGCAGAAAGGGCATCATTAAAAACACAGAGAGTGACAGAAGTAAAAACACAGCAGAGTTTTCACCTAACAACAGAAAGGCTGAGGAAAGCCAAGGTGCCCTGGTTCACTTGCAGCCTTCTCCAGAGCAATGCTAGTTTTCAGGGGAATATGAGGAATGGGACAGTGTGAGGAAACACCATTTCAAAAATAGAACTAGGAAATGGAACTAGGAAAAGCTATGCAAGGATGAACTAAGAAAATAAATCCAGCAGACAGTCCAGAAGCCAGGCAGCTCGTGAAGCACTTTACCTGCTTCCTGCACGAGTCTGAAGGCTTCCTGGCTTGTTACGGTGCAGCTGGAATTTTAGCCCCAATATCCACATGGCCTGAGATTCAGGCACAAGCCCACAGGGGTGCTGACCAAAGAGGATGGAAGATGCTCTCCTGTGCCAACACTGAGATCTGTGCTGTGAATTCAAGGTCTCTGTTGGCTCCTGCCTGGTGGGAGCTCTCAGTAACGATAGAGTTGAGAGGTGCTGCTGGCAGGCCATCATCCATCCTGCAGCCAAGCCACGGGGTCTTCACAGCACAAACCACCCTAGAGGCAGAAGCAGCAGGGTAGATGTGCTGCTACGGGCTCAACACTCTCCCTTCTGCAGTACAAGGCACCGCAGGACTGGTCTAACTTCATGGTGAGGCTGCGATAATGATTTAAGCATTTTAGGCAATCTCACTTGCCTTCAGCACATAATAACCTGCGAAAACTCTCAAGCTCTGCTCCACTTGTTCTGCGGGGGGCACCTTACACAAGTGCTGTTAACAGGATTGCCATCTGCTGAAAGAGAGGAGGAGGAGGCTCGTAGGTGTTCACGTCTGATTCCCCGGCCCCCATGTTTGTATTAATTTAAACTCTGACCTCGCAGCAGTGATGTGCACTGATTCCCTGCTGGTCTTCCCATGTGCTGTTGTCTCTGCTCACTCATTGCTCACGTGGGTGTTCTTGATTATTAGTGGTCAAAACCTTGGTCGACAAGCGGGTCCCATAGGCACTAGTGGAAGTCTCACTGCACTAAATGCCATTAAATGCAATTAAAAGCATGTCTCATCTAGCATTGCTTCTCCCAAATGACCACTTCTTTGAGTCATCAGAAATTTCCTACTTGGTAAGCCTAGTCTGGTACAGGCATGAGCCTGAGCTGATGCAAGGCAGCAGTGATGCAGCTGCTCTAGGGGAAAAATCCATGTGCCGAGGGGCTGGGAATGAACGGGAAGGTGCATGTCTGGAGGCTCCTGCTGCTACATGGGGAACAGGAGTGGATTTGAACCCGGCACAGGACAGGCTGGTTCCAAGTGCTGCTGGCCAGTAAGACGGGCAGGGCTGCGAGAGGCATGAGAGCACAAAGCACCAAGTGTAAAAATATTAGTTGTGGGCCAGCATAAAGTTACATGGCTATGAGACTTCTGCTGCAGACACAGAGTTCAGAGTGGGATTGGAGCTCAGTAGCTGCTGTCATCCCAGGGGATGTTCCCTAAAAGTTGTCCTTGCTTTGAGTCAGCTATGTGTTGCCTTCATCAGCTGCTTGGAGCTCGCTCCAGCTGAATGAACCTCCTGCATGTGTCAGCCATGCTTGTGTTCACGTGTCCCTGTCATCAGGATGGCATTTTCATTAGTAACTGCATTTATTGACTCCTAACAAATCATTTTTCTCACTAACACAGTATCAGGGGAGACGGTTGCTCCAGGCTCACCTGGAAGGAAAATGGCTTAATTTGCACCAGAGGAGGTTCAGGCTGGATGTTAGGAAGAACTTCACCAAAAGGGTTGTCAGGCACTGGAACAGCCTGTGCAGGGAGGTGGTCGAGTCCCCATCCTTGGAGGTGTTTAAGAGACGGGCAGATGTTGTGCTGGGGGACAGGGTTTAGTGGTGTTGATAGGGCTAGGACAAAGGTTGGACTCGATCTTGAAGTTCTCTTCCAACCAAAACTGTGCTATGATTCTACGAAGATAGCTCTGCTTCTTGAGCTTTTCAAAGAACTGTGATGGGCTACAACCCACCCCATTTCTCATACTGGTGTCAGGACTGGAGGACTCTTTCTTGGCTCTCCTAACCAAGACTGTGTGTGGCTACCAGGCTGCAGGATCAGCCTTTCTAAGGAAGTGACATGGTTTAGTGGTGAACCTGGCATTGCTAGGTTCATAGTTTTATTTGATGATATTAACAGTCTTTTCCAAGCTAAACGATTCTATAATTCACACAAGGATAATAAACTGCAACAGCAAAGATCAAAAAAGGCCCTTTCCAGAGCTCAGCACTCAGTGTGCAGCAGATCCCTTAAGTTCATATCTCTTGTCTGGCTCAAGAAGGTCAAACTCTTCCACCTTCAACACTCATCAGACTCAAAAAAAAAAAATTGCTTTCATTGCATTTTGGAATAAGGAATTGATAAATGCCTTTAGATGGAAAAAGGGACACCTGTAAGCCAGAAAGGACAACAAACTCGGGTACCATCGAGCATTCCTTCGGCTAACTGCACCCAGGGCTTGTGTGGTAAGATTTGAACATGAGCAGCTGATCACAGAGCCACCCCATTCTCTTGCACAGCTCACCAAACCTCAGCACGAGGAGCTGCTTAGTGCTGGTCTTAGGAGTACCTCAGCCTAAATGCATTCCTAGGAGAAGCACAGCCATCAGAGAGGAGCTTTCTGCTCCTGATGGTGTTACAGGGTTAGGTTTTTGTAGCCAGTACATTTGCAACTACAGGCAAAAGAAAATAAGAGAAGGGAAGAGCTGCAGTAGTCAGTTTTCAATCTCAAACGGAAAAAAACTACTGTTGCTCTGCCCCTCTACTCCATTAACTAGTTTTATCTCTGGAGCCAGTTCCTGAGAGGGGAATTTCCATGGGAACATAAACACCTCCAGGAGGCAGGGAAGGCTTTCAGCAGCTGTGAGAGATAACCAAGTACCACGCACCAGAGGAACAGGCAGGGGCAAAGGGCTTGATTAAAAGCAACTAAGGCAACAATCTAGAGTCCTTCCTCAGCCTCTTGAGCCTATGCCTGCACCTGTCCAGCTACTCCCACCAATCTGTGGTGGGAGGGTTGACAGCACTGGGGGAGGGAAATGAGACCCATTCATTCTGGAATTCACACATTTAAATTAGTCTTTCTTTTTTTTTCTCTTCCCCCCCCCCCAATTCCCCCGCCCCACCAGAGGCTCACATAAAACCCAGCATGGATTCCTGAAAAGCCTCCCTACACCACCCAGCCAAACCCAGCCTCAGAAAGAGCCTATTTGTACTGCAGCAATGGGAGAGGCTGCAAGCAGCGAGGGCTGCATCCATACAGGATCCACCAGCCCAGGCACTCCTAGCCTGGCTGAGCATCCACAGTGAGCATGGAGGGAGCAGCCAGCTTTAGAACAGAATCACAGAAGTGTCTTGTTTGAAAGGAATCTTAAAGATCATCTGGTTCCAACCCCCCAGCCGTGGGCAGGGACACCTCCCACTAGACCAGGTTGCCCAAAGCTCCATCCAGCCTGGCCTTGAACACTTCCAGGGAGGGAGCATCCACAGCTTCTCTGGGCAGCCTATGCCAGCATTTCACTGCCCTCACAGTGAAGAACTTCTTCCTAATATCTAAGCTAAGTCTATCTTATTTCAGTTTGAGACTGTCACCCTTCATCTTAACCCTACATTCCCTGATTAAGAGTCCCTCCACATCTTTCCTGTAGCCCCTCTTCAAGTACTGGAAGGGCACTAGGTCTCCCCAGAGCCTTCTATTCTCCAGGCTGAACTCCCAACTCTCTCAGCCTGTCCTCACAGGGGAAGTGCTCCAGCTCCGCTCCCTCCCCGATGACCTCTGTGGCCCTCAATTTGCGTTGTATTTTCTCTATTGCAAAGCATTTGGGAAGCTAGCCCTTAAATCCTTTCTAGACATCTATTTTATTTTTTCACATTCCCTATAAAAATCGAACACCTGCATTGCCTTGACAAGGCTGCCGACATGCTTGCACCTTGCTGAGGATGGGAGGACAGAGGTCTGCTCTCCAAAATGCCAGTAGTGCTTTCTCCCACCACTGCTGGTCACAAGTGAGGAGGTGAACCGCAGCTGTTGGCTCTCAGGATAACAGGGCTGCAGAGAAACAACTGCTCATCATTTTTTCTCACTGTGTTAAGCCTCTGCCTTCATGATAAAGTTGGCATCACCCACCAAGATAGAGGCTTCCTAGGGTGTGTCTCCTTTCCACCAGAAGTAGAAGGTGATGAATGCAGCTCCAATGGCTCCAAACACCCGGCAGCTATGCACACCCTCAAAAACATCCTGCCACACTCCTTGCAGAACACACTTCCAGGGTCACCAGCATCTGCCAGCACCCAAAAAAAAAACCCACCCCTGGCCACAGCCACTTGGCCGTGATTTTGCACAACAGCTTCCAGCTGTGGCTTCAACCCAATGGAAGCCAAAGGCCACAAACCAACATGGTTGCCCTTCTTGCAATGAATTTTGGACTGTTTATGGCACTTTCAGGCTCAACTAGGGTGGGGGTTTTTTTTGTTTATTTTTTTTTTATGTTCTCCCCCATACTGTGGCATTTAACTCAGAGCCAAATGAAGACAATGTTTAATTGTTGCTCTCCCACTGTGGGCTACTAGCAACAAGATTTACTTGCCAGCTGGTGCAGGGCAAAACATTCATTTACAATGGCAGCCACATCCCAGGGAAGCTAAGAGCTAAGGCACAGCTGGAGGTCCATGGGAGAGGAGGAAGGCACCTCACTTGCTCCAAGCCAGCAGTAGCATAAGAGAAAGAGGTATCTTTGTGCAGATACTATTGCTGTTAAATAAAACCATCCTCCCTAGACAGCTGTCCCTGAGGACACTGCCAGGACTGCAGCAGGCTGGCCTGAGCCAACTCAGTAGTTAAGAGACTTGCTCAGGGAAGGAAGCAACTTGCAGCTTTTTTGGTTTTCAGTGTATTTCCTAAAACAATAATCTAATTTTACTTCTCTGACAACAACCATGACCTAAGCTTAAGATAAGTCCTCTCTGGCCTTGAGTTAAACCACATGAAGACAAAACAAACCCAACACTGCTCCCTACATCTATTAATTTAAAATTTTCCCTTTCCAGGCTCTCCCTCCTTCTGTGGAAGCTGAGGGCTGCACAAGGCCCTGACCCCGAGACTGTTGCCCACCTGGGCGCTGGCACCCAGCCCCTGCCCATGCTGAGCGGGCAAAGCCACAGGATGTGAGCTGGGCTGGCTCAGGTGAGTACCCGAGAGGAGGCAATGGGGGTATCCATCTCCCCATGGCCCCACCAGCACCTCTCCCATCACACCAGTTGTTCCCTTCTACTGCATGAACATCCCCCAGCCTGCGCCCTTTCTCCTCAAAGCAGGCAGCCAAGGAGCAACAAGCTGCTGCAGCAGCATTCGATGTCAACAGCGTGGTCACTGCTCAGTGGGATTTTTCTTTGCCAGCGCTTGGCTGAACCCCTGCACACAAAAGTATCCAACTAAAAAGGGAAGAGGTTCTTTTTCCCCCTTTATAAGCAGCCAGCTGTCCTTACCTCACCAGCAGCCGGCTCACAGTGGGTGCAGGAGCAGTCTCCTAGCCCCACACGAGGCTGAGACCCAAACTGGCAGAGGGAATGTTTCTACCCAGCCACATATGGGGCTCAGAGAGAAAAACTATTTGGTTCCTTCCCAGCTCCACAGCCCTCCCAGCCACTGAAAGTACCTTCCCAGGAATGTGGGATACAAGCTCGATAAGCACATACTGTTTAAAAAGAAGATGGAGATAGGTTTTAAAGCTGTCCATAGTTCAGGTTGTGTTAAAGCAGCAGGATTTTGGTCAATTTAGTTATTCTAAAGCTGTAGCATTACAGCAGCACAAAGCCTTGCCTTTTGAAATCCCTCTAGCTTTTCAGCCCCAGAAAACAACTGCTTGAAATGAAGAGGGACCGGAAGAGGAGGAAGTGGATTACAAGGAAATGCACCAACTTCATTTCCAACTCAGAGCTGCGTCACAGACTGTTGACAAGTGCATTTACCAGCCAAGGGCCTCCCACTTCACAGGATGTAGCAACCCCAACGCAAGTAGCTCAATCCCAACTTTCCCTCACCCTGCCTCCACTCCAGGCAACTACCACAGCAGCAAAGCTGAGACTGCCACTTGTCACCACCACGGTCCTTCTCTGCCACCATGTGTGGCTTAACCTCTCCTCCCTTGTGCCTGGCAGGCTTAGCACTGCAGAGAAGCAAGACTTGCCCTGTTCCCTGAGAAACTGAAGGCAGCTGGAGCAGGTTGCCCAGAGCTGTGGATACCTCATCTCTGGAATTGTTCAAGGCCAGGTTGGATGGGGCTTTGGGCAACCCGGTCTAGTGGGAGGTGTCCCTGCCCATGGCAGGGTGCTTGGAACTAGATGACTTCCAAGATCCCTTCCAACCCAAACCATTCTAAAGTTCCATTATTTTTTGGGAAGTGCTGTGCATCCAGCAACAAAACAACTTATTTTGCAGCTTGCTGGAGAGACGAGCAGAACAAAATCCTGCATCTCAAGAGCCTCTGAATTGATACGTTCCTGCAACAGGCTGAAGGGAGACTTCCCATTGGAGGCTCCGCCATACAGAAAAGCACAAGACTGATAGAGCACATAATTCGCTAGTTAGGCATGTTTGCACACACATCAATTAAATATCCCAATTAGCCTGCAGTACAGATAGGATGGAATGCAGTTTGCCCTAAGCCATTCAAGCCAACAGCAAAGCTCTTAAGCACCTGCTTTTCAAAGGAGCACCTCATCATCTGTACACAGCTACTGCACAGCAATTTGCTCCAGGCTCCTGCCCAGGGTTCCCAGCTTCACTGTAACTACCTAAGCAGCCAGGCCAGGCGAAAGAGCTGTTTTTTTCATTCCAATGTACCAGCTCTGCACAGTTGTAAACACTTTGACTCGCTGAAAGTGGAAGCCAGGGGTATTAGTGACTCGCTGAAAGTGGAAGCCAGGGGTATTAGAGGCTGCACAGCCATACAAGCACTGCCCTGCCCACACCAACCTTAGTCCACCGAGAAGCAAAAGCCTCAAACTAAGCAAATGCTTACTCTCCCTTTCTTTCAAGATGCCCCATTTTTAACAGACGCAGCAGGAAGGGTAAGGTAACATCCTCACCTGACCCTGTTAAACAAATCCTCTGCAAGGAAGGAAAGAGTTGGCTCACAGTGATTCTATCCAGACTTTGAACCTGCGTTCCCCTGTCTTTTCAGTCCCATTAGGTGAAGGAAGAAGAGCACTAATTTACATGGCTCAGATTACACTAAAATTGTACCTCAGCCAGAAGTGCAGCTGGCCCAAGACTCCTTTCTTGGGAAAGCTAAAAAAAAAAAAAAATGTAAATTAAGTTCCCACAGAGCTAAAATAGGGTGTTTAAAGCACACAGGAACCTCAGAGATAATTAGGGCACACTCCGCTCCCACCTCCAGACAGTATCTTGCTCCTCCCAGCCTGCTGCCACATCTATCTCGCTCCTGCGGAAACCTGCCTTCACCTCAGCCCTCCAGCACCAGGGGCCAAAAACTAACATGAGACAGCAAAGTTGCCAAAACATTGAAGTGGAAGCCTGAGGCCTCACAGATCAACAACCAGAAAGCAGGTCATGCCCTCCCTTTTCAGGGACCTCTGGTTCCTACAACTCTGACATTGCTGCAGTAGGAAATAAGCAAATGATTCTGGCAAGGCACACACCTATCACATTGCCAGCAGCACCACACAGCCCTCAACTGGGGCTCTGCGAAGGTGTTTTTGTGTTCCTTTATTCAATCTAGGCTGCCACAAGGTCAGACAGGTAGAAAGCGCAAGGAACCTCTTATTGTAGCATCTCAGCAAGAACCAGAGAAGCAACTGCCGTTTGCTCCAGGTCTGTCAAACAGATGCACTTCCTGACAAGGAACGCAGCAGGAACAGCAGGTTATGAACACTCAGTGAAGTCTCTCACCCAGACATGCAACTGCTTTGTCCAAAGCTCCAGGACAGGGCTAGGCCATCTCAACATTTCTCTCCTCCAAGTACAGAAAACCCCAAATCCTGCTACTTAGTGAGTTCTAGTTAATCTGCTCCTGAACAACTGTCAAATACAAAGGAGCTAATTCCCACAGCCACGCTGTGTTGGAAAACCTCCCGATTTCACCCTCTCCCCACAATGTTCCCAGTACCTGGGCTCAGAGTGCTGGTGTGAAAGACTCCTGGCTCCATCCATCCTCTACCTTGATCTTGAAGTCATACTACAACTGAGGACCGACTCTATTATCGTGTGGCAAAGCAGCTCAGCTAGCACTCTGCTGGAGTTACACATATTCCATTCTGTTTTGGGTGTTGTTTTTTTTTTTAATTATTTCTTTCTCTTCCAGATATAAGTCTCTGCACAATCACGAGAGGTGAAGGTGGTCGACTCCATTATGATGACATTTCTTGAGCTTTGCCTGACTGACCTCAGCCTGCTCTTGCACTCCAATGGCACAGTTTAAACTGCACAAAGCTTGTCTGGAGACAAATTGTAGCATGCTAGGACCAGGCTACACTACTGAGAGTACAAAATGCTTGGACAACCACCTTGCTGCAACCTCTCCTGCAAGTCACCCTAACACAGACACTAGACCAAAAGGCATCACCTAGAATGGGTTTAAATGAGTTTTATTTTCAACAACCTACATGACAGATGTTTGATTTTTTTTCTTTTCTTAAAACAATGCCTCCACTCCAAATCAGGGTCAAAATAAGTGAATAAAGCTCAAGATGACATCAGTCCAGTTGTTAGACATTGCCGATTCCTGGTGTTGTGCCGATGAAGAAGAAATAGCAGCCAGCTATGAAGACAGGTGATCCAAAACCATGTTTGATTTGTTACTGAAACAAGAGTAGCAAGCATTAGTTCAAGATCAAGACAGTCACAGTTAAGTTTCTATTCTTATTTGTGTATTCCCCAATTCAATCTGAGCTGCCACAGTCAGGCAGGCAGAAAGCGCAAGGAAGTTATTTTTGCATCTAAGTGCAAACCAGAGAGCAACAGCAAAAGTGCTCATGGTCTATCAGAGGATGCTGATTATTTTTACGATCACAGAGAGCAACTGGCATCAGCTGCTGTGCAAGCCAGACAGGACACTCATTCACACCCTTTTTGCTTGACACACCAAGTTTCAGATTTCCTTTCAAATAAGAGCACGTTCTAAACAAGTACTGAGGCTTACAATGCACATGCTGTCTTGTACTAAGAAGCTGGGAGAGTTCTTTTGCCCACTGGAACATCCCTGCTACTACTACTTTACTCCATCTCTAAGTAGATGGAGTCACCTGAACTGCAGGTCCAAAAAGTCTGCCCATGCAGGGGAGATGGACACAACCTTCTGCTCCAAGGAGGCAGCTTCCAGGTGACCACATGTTCTAGGACCCAGAACTGACACTTTTCAGTCAAGCTGCGAGAGGCGCTGGGTCTGCCCTGGCCAATAAAACTGTTCCTTTACTTGGGCTACTGCTCCACACTACAAGTTGGTTCGTCTTTACATGACTTGCATACCAGAAAGCTTGTAAGAGGCTTTACAGATAAATTTAGCTGGCTATAAACAGACTTCGTAAGTCCGCAATGACTGGGCAAAGCAACTGGTGATCCCACACTGCTGGTTTGCAGTGAATTTCACTGTTCTCTAAGCCAAAAAATGCCAGGTGTTGGGATCCAAATACCATTTCATTGCAATCACATGCCAATGCAGAGGGAGTGACTAATGAGAAAGCAGACCACAGAAGCTCTCTGAGTTCAGGCAGTTGGAGATTTTAGATGGAACAAGGTTAACTACTTGGTCAAGTATTATTGTGTTCCCAAATTCAGGGCAATACTTAGTTCTTGAATAACAAAGAGCATCAGATTAAATGAAAGATGGAACATGACCATGTAAGGTACTTGAGAATTAACCTCCACAAGAGGGATGCAAAGTACAAGTTCTCCATTTCAGAGGATAGCATCTTTTATCTAATAACTTAAGACCATTACCAATTACACACATCCCACCAAGGCAATTCTTCCTGCATTTCTTAGCCATTAAGTCACCATGAATCACTGCAGTGAAATAATGTCCCCTTTTAGTATAACTGAATAGTACACAAGGGAAGTTTCAGCTACTTTGTACAATATGAAGCTGTAATTAGGCTGTAGTGATATGAACTCTTTAAGGTGTTTTTTTTTTAACTGGCAGCTTCTCTTCAACTTGCACAGGGATACGACAGAACAAGTGATGCATTGAAAGAGCTAATCACGTAGTTAAGCGCATTCATCCAATTCAGGTCAATACTTACACATTTCTCAATTTCCAAGCCGTCCTTAAAGAAAATCATATATGGGGTCACACCATCCTCACGGAAATCCAGGAGAGCCACCATACCATCTGGATTCATGTTCTCTCCTACAAAGAACTTCAGAGAAACTTATTACTGAGACATTTAATGAGCTATAACCAGCAGAAAGACAAGCAAGCTAAAAACACCTCTCAAGTTCAGTTTAGAAGTCTCCCTTATCAGCTGCAGTGATTTTGCTTTCTGCAACTCGTCTATTTCAGTACATCACTTTACCACATTGCTATAAACAGCAGAGAACGACAGAGCAAGGGCCAAAGTGATCCATCTTTCAAGTCTTTCACTCCACAGTTTTTCAACGGTGCTAACTACAAGTGTTGTTAACTACAAGAGCTGCAAGCTGAAACGAGATCTCCAAACACCAGGGTCTTTTCTTTCTCTATTTCTTCTTCCTGACTCAGAGCCCCTAATACTCTCAGAGAAGTGCAGGTTAGAGGTCCTCACAACAGAAGCCCTCAAAGCTCTCAGCAAGCTAGTTCGGCAGATGAACTAATCACAGCTTGTACCACTGCAACACTACTGTAAGGAGAAGTGACTTTCATTACCTGGTAGTTTTTGAAGTTAGCAAGGATGTGTTTAATTTGTTCTGCAGCCCCTGTCATGAAAGGCTTTACTCTCTCTGGCTTGTGTTCCTCAAGTCTGGCTTTGATTCTGGAAGGAAAAACAAAAAGCTCTGAAAACATGCTCTAGCTTAATAACTTCACTGTGCAGCATCACATGACAGCAGTTATAGGGGTCAAACTGATTTTGCTGCCTTTCCCCCACTCCCTGCAAAAGCCCCGAAATTTTAACTTCACTTTGCTAGTAAATTAGGAGAACAGTGCCTGCCACTCACATCAAGCTCTTTACTTATAAGCTATTGGCAGACAAAAATTAGCAAGCCATTTCCACCACACCAAATGTGACATCTATCAGTATCACAAAGTGTTTCCACTTTTAATACTAACCTACTGAACCACAGCCAACAGAAATTATACCTTGAATTAGCAAAAACTTCTATTCACACACATTGGTTTTGGACATTTAAACTGGCAAGTTCAAGCAGCTTCAGGAAGCTTTTCTTCACCTCACCCCCTTCCACACAAACATTTGGCAGAGAAGCCCAAAAGAAAACAGCAAGATTACAAATAATACCCAAAGCACATTATCAGGCCCTCTACCTCAGCCAAGATAAACTTAGATATTCCAGTATCAATTTTTTACAGTTCCAGTTTTGTCAAGCATTAAGACATTATTGAAGTACACAGTCAGTGTGGTACCTCTATCAGAACTAACACCTGCCAGGAATACAGTCCGACACTAGTTATAAAAATCTCATCAACCTAAAAACTTTGCAATCCCATTTAAAGAAAAAGCCTACCAACACTTACGCTTTCATGTAGTCCTTGATGTACTTCTTGTAGGATTCTTTTGTGAAGCTGGTTTCCTGAAGGTGGTGGTTTATTACTATATCAACACCAGTTATGACCGTGGCTTCTGTTCCATCTCCCTCAGGACCTTCAGCAGAGGCATTGCCACCAATTAGAGAGTCATCAATTTGACCCTCTGTCCTGGTGACCATCTAGATTTAGAGACATCAAAAAACTTAACGGCTCTGCAAAAATCTTAACGCTACCGCTCTTACACATCTATGACCTGACAGCAGGGCATGACTTCAGAGCCACAGTTAAGTGCAAGGAACCTGACTGCAGCCCAAGCACAGATTTCTTAAAGCCAGGCTCTTCTCCCGGTACCTGACTAAAGCTTCATTACTCTGCCAGCATTCCAGCTTGTCTACCCCAGGCCCTCTCACACAGCAGCTGCTACAGCAGCCGGCCCCGTCCTGGCCATAGGCACCAGGCCGTGGTGGGTCTACCCTTCTCGAAGGCGCTCCTCGCGGGGCGAGGGTTCTCCCCAAACCCTACCTCCGCCGGCCCGGCTCCACGCAGCGGCCAGGGCCCTGAGTCACCGCAGCGAGACCTGCCTCCCCCCCTCCACCCCTCCTCCGGGGTCGGGCGAGTCACTCACCTTCCCCTCCACTTCCAGGCACAGGCCGTTCGCCACCTCCCGGATCTTGTAGATGTCCGAGAACATCTCGTCCTCTGCGGGGACACACACACACACACACACACACACAGAGCCGGGCGCCGCCGCGTCAGCCTCCACGCTCGGCCTCCCCGCGCTGCCACCTTCCCCTCATGGGGGGCCACTCTCCGTTCTCCCCTCCCATCTCCCCCACCCCCGGGCCCGCCGCTCCGCTCCAGGCCCCAACAGCCTGCCCCGTCCTCTCGTCCCGTCCTCACCGCCCCCCCCCCCGCCCCGCCCGCCCGCACTGCACATGCGCGGAACCGCCGGGCCCAGCGGCGGGGCCCAGGCCGCGGCCCGCCGCTTTCCCCCCGACCCGACCCAGCAACCGGCCGCCCCTCCCTCCCTCCCAGCCCCTTCCCCTCCACCCTTACGGCTGATGCAGTCCCGGTAGATGATCATGGCGGCGGTGGCGGGGGGCGAGGGGCGGCGGCGGCGGCGCGGGTCTCTGCGCAGCGACCCGAGAGCGGGCGGGAGCGAGGCGGAAAAGGCCGAGTCAGCGCCTGCCGGGGCTCATATAGCGGGCGCCTCCCGGCGCGTCACCGCGCGTGCGCGCCCTCCCTCCGCCGCCCCGCCCCGCCGGGCGCCCCCGCGCGGCTGCTGGGCCGTTGGGCCGTTGGCGGCGGCCGTCAGAGCGGGGGCGGGGGGGGCTGCACCGCGAACCCCTCCCCGCACGCCTCAGTGGGGTCGTGCCCGGCGGTAGGGATGGGCGGCCGCTCGCCCGTGCCGAGGCGAGAGGGGAAGGCGGGGGCGAAGGCCGGCCCTCTCTGCCCTCAGCTGAGGCCGGGGGGTGGTGTGAGGGCGCCCTTGTGGGCTGCGCTGTGCTGTGACGGGCGGGTTTGCCTCGCGGCCGGGGCCTCCCTGCTGAGTTTTTTCACTGCCCCGGGCCCGAGTCTTGCCCTCCACAGGCTCAGTTTCCAAGGAGAAACGCTGCGAGCCTTGCTCGGGCATTTCCAGGAACCGCCGCTGCGCGTCTGTGGCCGCGGTGAAAGACGGTGCTGTGGCGGTTGCTGTGCTCACCCCGTGAACAGACGGGTGACGGTGTGCCGGCCTCCAGCTGCTGCCGTGTCCCCTGCAGTGAGCCCCTCGCCAGGGTCTCCATCATCTGTACGGACCGCTGCAGGGGGGGCTCTGCTCACTCGCTGCTGAGGTGCTCCTGGCACCTGGCAAGGGCCGTGACGTGTATTGACCGTGCTGAGCGCTGGGCCTTCTCCCAGTGAGGGACAAATGATTAAGAAGCTGTTGGATGCATCCTGTTACACTCCCCCGGATAAATCGAGGTGGTTATATTCAGAGACACACCACTTCTGGGCTTGCAAAAGGACTCATCAGGACAGGTATATTCTTCTCTTTCCACAGATGAGATTAAGCCCAGCAGTCAGAGTCAAGATAAAAGGCAGAAGGACAGTAATACCTTGGCCCCCTTTTTTTTTTCTTTCTCCTTTGCACATAGTTTTCTGCAGCAGCCTGTCACAGTTGAAATAAACGTAGACCTCCCTTGAACCCTGATTCTTAGGGGACATTGGCAAAATGCCTTCAAAAGACATCATGAGACATAAAATGCTTAATGCTGCTAACGATCCCCCACTTGACAGAGACACCAGGGCACAGGATACAATACCCTGTCCCTCGCCCTCCTCAGGCAGTAAATTACTCAGTGCTTTCTTTGTGTGTGCCAGAGGAGCTTTCATTTTATCTCCTCCCCTGCTACCCCTTCCTTTGCTCCAGATATCCGCACTTTTTTTTTCCAGATGGTCTAGCTGCTTACATAATCTAATTAAATTTATAAGTCATTCTCTGCTGCTTTTCACCTTCAAGACTACTGCTGCTATTTCAGACCTGAAGAAGGGTCTTCTGCCAGAAAGATTATCTGCTTTTTCCTCAGTGGCAGCTGGCCTGATAAAAGATAGTCCCTCTTTTTACAAACCACAGTAGAAAAAGAGCAACTTACATCTTTAGCAGTGAGTTGAGTGACAGGAGAACATTTGGCTCTTTTTTCCACAGTGTAATATGCAGCTAAAAACATCCAGTTAGTAGGTGTGCTTTAATTCAGTTTTATTTTGAAGAGATCATTCTAGAAAAAATGAATATTTCTATAGTAGCATTAAAACCTCTTACGAATTTGGCAGTCGACTCCATTTACTGGAGTCAGAGAAATCCTTTGCCACAACTGCTAAGGTAGATGGACCTTCAGGTTGCTTTGCCTGTAGGTCTATATTAAGACTTGCAGCTGTGAAATGAGAGATATTTAAAAACACATCGGTTAAATAGGTCAAGGCTCCTGTGTGAACATCAATTTGATGTGGAGTTAAGCTAAATATCAAGTTGAAAAAGCTTTACAAGAGACTAGAAGGGTTGACGTGACAAAATTTTGCATCCTTTTAACCTGAGTTGCATTTAAAACCGATTTAAAATCAGACAACTCTGAATAAAGCCCAGGACTAAGTCAGTGATATTCTAATTGGTGTAGGCTTTGCAAGAAGCACTTTGCTGAGGTACCAGTGCTGAAAATTCCCTGTGGTGCCATATAAACAGATGATTATGTCATGTGCTGATACTTTGTGATGAACTAGATTAGAAAATGCCTTTTTTTTTTTTTGTTTATTTTTCCCCAGAAACCAGCACCATTTGAAGAAAGCCTTACAGTTCCTCACTCGCTTTCTGTGCAGGCAGCTCCTTCAAGCACCTCTCGCATCCAGCCACAGTTAACACATTCAAATGGTATGTTAAAAAAGTGGTCCTCCTGCAGTAGGGTCCTTTTTAGGTGCCAACTGGCATGTGAAATTATGTGACAGGTTTTCCTGACAGTGCACCTCATCTTTAGAGATGTGTAAATATCCTCAAGGACTGATGGAAGTCCTGTGGTTTTATGGATGAAGCTTTTAATATCATTTGAGGAGGATTTTCTAGGCGGATGTTTGTAGAGTCTCACAAGAAGCTGTTCTTTTGGAAGACACATCTCAGCTAGTTGTGACTTACTGCAGTGTTACTCCCATCAGATAGATATTAGCATCTGTATATGACTGTGCTCAACTAACTATGTCTTGGATTAAAGTGGCAGATGACAGCTGATACTCAGCCATTTTTTCTCTTAGTAAACAGTACATTTTCAGCCCATCATGGCAACTCCCATTGAGCTGTAGGAAACAGGAGGAAATCCTGCCTGCAGCTAAATCTTCTGCCAGGTGCAAGCAGTGGAAATAAATGAGAGGTGTGGCTGGAGGAAGAGGGGTGAGGTTGGGCTGTGAGGGATGGCACCAATATATTCTTCTAACCTTTGTAAAAGCCTGTGAAAGTCACACAGCACTGCTGATATTTTATGTCATTTGCTGGATATGGGGGAGAGGGCACCATATATATATCCTGGTAGAGGCAAACTGGAAAATTGAAGACTAAATGACTGAGACCTGGTGCTGCAGAGAGGCCTGGCAAGGCGATCTGTGCCCAGTACCCCCTTCCCCAGCGGTTCTCCTGGCATGAAGGCTCTTGCAGTGGGAGAGAGGATGCATGGCAAGCCTGTGATCAGCTTGTGCCTTTACAAATCTGGCTGGAATTTAGGACTGAAACAGGAGCTGTGACTTTGTGGTCCCTCATTCCATCCATCCATATGGAGACTGTGGTTCTAACTGGTTTTGTTCAAATTCTTTCCATAGGGAGTTTCAGGGGAAAAATAAAGACCCGATCTTCAGGTACTAAACCTTCTTATTAATTGGGAATTGACTGCAGAAAGCTAGGCCATCGGTTTGACTCTTTCAAGCATGTTTAGGTTATGCAATACAGCTGGCCTTTGAGTCCCTGGCAACCCTTGCAGCCTTTTGGATCTCGAGCCAAAATTCATAATTTAGATCTGCTTTTGAAGTGTCCTAGGCCACAGTTCCAGATCTCAGGATTGGTACATGAAACAGTTGAGCTTTGGTCATCAGGGTAGCTTATCGTGTCTGATCTGTTCACAAATAATAGAATCTGTTAGGCTGGATTAGATAGCTGAAGATATGCCTGACAAAGGCATCGCATTTTAGAATACAACACTGTTCAGTTCAGCAACAAGCCCTCCTGCATTCAGAAGAAATGCAGGTGTTGTCACCCTGGCGTTTACAGTATTTACAAGTCTCCCTGTTGCAGCTGGGTCCCTGAAAATCCCCTGCATTTTCTTTGGCTTGTACACCCACAGCTCTGTTTTGCTTGGCGGCTGGCTGCACTTCTCCAAACAAACAGAGAGGTCAGTGCGCAGCAACAAAAAGCCTTTTCATCTCTGACATTACGTGCACCAGTTCAGCTTACCTAAAACCCTGCCAGCGGGGCTGTGAGAGGGTGTCAGGCTGCACTGCAACTAAGGCGTTTTCAGGAAAAACAGGGCTGGAATTGCCAAGATAAGAACTCTGAAGCAAAATGCTGCCCAAAGCTGCAGCCACATTTTAGACTTAGTAACCTTATAAACATAATAACCTTATAAACTTAATAACCCTATAAACTTAATAAAGGTTATACACGTCACTAAAATAATTATGGTGGAAAGGTCTGCTCTTGTCCTGGGTCTGCTACCATTCAATGTTTCACTAAAGTGTTGAATGCTGGAATAAAGGGTGCATTCATTAAAGTTGCAGACATCTTCAGGTTGAGGAGGACCACAAGTGTATTGGAGATTGAGATTAGAATTAAAAAAATTATCTTGACACACTGGACAAATGGCCTGAATCATTAGAATGCACTTGAGCAAAGCCAGGAGGTCACTGTGCAGTCAAACAAATTTACTAAAGGAAAAGTCTATCGAAGGCTTTTAAAGACAAAGATGCAACACGAGGTTCAGGCAAGCTCTGAGCCACACATTGCTAGAAGCTAAGAGTGTGTATGGGGGAAGTGCTGCCTTGTACCAGCCCTGGCCCTTTGCTCTTCCCCAGGCTTCTGCTGCTGGCAAATGCCAGGGGATGCTGAGCTGGTGCTGTGCTCCATATGGCTGCTCTGATGTCATGCTTTTGAGTGCAGTGCAGAAATGATCAGCTGCAGACACAGGACAAAACTGGGCAGCAGTTCTGCAGAAAAGATCTGGGGTACTGGTGGATCCAAAGCTGAACTAGAATCATAGAGTCATTGAATTGTTTTGATTGGAAAAGACCCTTAACATTATTGAGTCCAATTGTTAACATAGCACTACCAGGCCCACCACTAAACCATGTCCCTAAGTGCCACATCTACACGTCTTTTACATACTTCCAGGGATGGTAACTCAGCCACTTCCCCTCCTTCCCTGGAGACTTTCAAAACCCGACTGGATGTGTTCCTGTGTGGCCTGCCCTAGGGGATCCTTCCTGGCAGCGGGGTTGGACTAGACCGTCTCTAGAGGTCCCTTCCAACCCCAAACATTCTATGATTCTATGATCCTACGATTCCCTGGGCAGCCTGGTCCAATGCTTAATAACCCTTTCCATGAAGAAAATTTTCCTAATATCATCTGTCTTACCTGTTTTAAGAAAAGCCTACACTATAATGGAATATGTAAATGGTGCTGTTATGCATGAGAAACTTCTGCTCTCTTAAAGATGTGAGGGTCTGAGCTCTGTTCAGTGCTGCTTATACCTCCTGGAGCACTGACTCCAGCTTTAGTAACACACTTTCAAAAATGTGTGGACTAATCAGCAAGGGTTCAAAAGAGCAGCGTGAGTGAGGAAAAGGAATATGAGTTGCTTTATTTTGCTGCAAGGGAGTTTTAGGTTAGGTATCATAGAACCATAGAATGTCTTAGGTTGGAAGGGACCTTAGAGATCATCTAATCCAACCTCCCTGCTACGGGCAGGGATACCCTTAAATAGACGAGGTTGCTCAAGGCCTCATCCAACCCGGCCTTGAACATCTCCAGGGAGGGGGCATCCACAACCTGTCTGGGCAATCTGTTCCAGAGTCTTGCCACCCTCATACTGAAGAATTTCTTCCTAAGATCCAATCTAAACCTATTATCCTTCAATTTAAATCCATTGCCCCTTGTCCTATTGCTGGGCACTCTTGTAAAAAGTCCCTCTCCAGCCTTCCTGTAGGTTCCTTTCAGGTATTGGAAGGCAGTTATAAGGTCCCCCTGGAGTATTCTCTTCTTCAGGGTGAACAATCCCAGCTCCCTCAGCCTGTCGTATTGGTATTGGAAATGCTTTCCAGTATTGCCAACAGAGAAGCAAGGACTAGGCTGTCTGCCAAGTTCTCTGTCCCTGCAGATTTTTTGAGAATAAGCTAGGAGCCTGCTCAGGTGGGATCAGAAAACATGACACAGATAATAGCTGACCCAACCCCACAACAGGGGGACAGACTGCCTCTAGGTCCTTTCTCACCCTACTCTGTGTCACCCAGTGATTCTTAGATGAACTATGTGCTGTCGTTTACACCTGTTTAGACTGGTTAAACAACTGGGATAAAAATAATACTCTCATATCCCTCTTCAGAATGGACAAGAGTTTGGAAGAGAGATTTTGTCAGAGAGGAATGTATTTGTTGTCCTGCATGGCAAGATGAGACACACGTGCACAGAGGGAGAAGTATTCATGTTCTGTAGTTCCCAGGGCTTTAATCCTGGTGTGAGTCCCTACTTTAGTCCTATATAAATACAATTATGGTAGTCATTTGACTCAGATTAGAGGTATGCTGCAGAAAGGGCTACATGCCAAACCTAAGGGAAAGCTGAGCAGGGATTTAACTAGTTCTGCTTGCCAGGACTGTGCTTCATCTGCAGGCAGTAAGTCTGGATCTCTCTGCAAAGATCTGCTCTTACAGCAGAGGGAAAGATTTACAAACTCATCCACCAAAAAAAAAAAATAAATCAGTGCACGCCTGGCTCGTTCAATTACTTTGCAAAATGCAAGAGTGGAATTCATCCTATTTGAGCTCCGCAGCAGAGGTGGCTCACTACTAGATCTCTTTGTTAAATGAGCTGAATCTGACTTCTCATGGAGCAGCAGGGCCAGCAGGGAAGGGAAGGGAGCTGGGAACGCAGGTGGTGGTGAGGCAGAGGCAGTGTCCTCCCCAGCAAGGGCCCAGTCCCACGGTGCCCCAGCAAGGCCAGTGTGAGGGGACTAGGGTCTGAAGTCAAGCCAGGGCTGAGACGAGCAAGATACGAATGGGGCCAGGCCCAGCCTGGCTGCAGCCTAACACAGGTGGGGAGCAAGGGAAGGGCCAGAGCTCAAACGTAGCTGCTGAGCCATGAGGGCAGAGGGTCCCAGCAAGGCTGTTCATGGCTCCATCTCACACCGCAGATGGTTTTACTTCAGCTGGAGCCCAGGTTACAGCTTCTGTGTACAGACATCCCTCTAAAGTTGAACAGCTTTTTTCTAAGGCCTCATTTTCCTCATTTTCCTGGTCAGCTGAGCTGTATCTTCAGTTAACTTGGTGATCCCCATAGAAGTGACATACGGAGACACCCCACTAGATGGCGGGACAAGAGCTGTCGGATGGCAAGCAGGACTCTACTCGCCTTGGAAGGAGGCCAAAACTTTTTCTACTGGTCTTGGTGCCATTCCCATATCACCTGGAATGCCCCGGGACCAGCACAGGGAAAATTTTATCTTGGGCCTGTAACTGATACGAACTCTCTGGGCTCTTGGCCAGTTGGATGCTGCACACAAATACCATTCTTTCCAGATAATTAGCATCCCCATGTGATGAGCTTGGGTCTCTTCAGTTTTTAACCATTAGAGGGGCTAATCCCGCTGTGCTAAATTTGCTCCCTTGCCATTTTTCAAAATGGCATTTCCTTCACAAATGTTTGAAGCTTGGAATTGTGTTCTGCTGTTCTAATCCGTCGCTGCGTGCTTTTTAGTTCATTGTAATGCGGTTTGAGTTCTTGGTCCTGTCAACAGAGGAATAATCACAGAGTACGTGGCATGTTAATGGTGTTATTCCTAAAATTCTGGCACTGGATTTGCCAGATGGTAATAAATAAGGAACACACTCATTTATGAAGCAAACCCTGCAAATGCTCCAGGTGAATGGCAAGAATAAAGGTGACGTTATAAGGAAATGAGTAGATCAGCCTTTGGTCTCTCAGTTGTACAAACACCACTTTAAAATACTGTAGGGGAAAGCAGGCAACAGGACTAAAATACTGCATTTTGGAAAGCAGCTTCCTAAATGGCAATCCAGTAAGTTGAGTTCATAGCGTGCAGCAAATTTTTATTAGTTTCTGATAGGATTTTGTGTCTACTATATTTCCCCTTACTGTGAAAACTGAAAAAGGACTTGAGTGACATAGGATATGTCAGAGGGTTAGGAGGTATGACTCAGCTTCTGAGTGATTTTGAATTACTCTGAATTTGATTTTTGAAATTAAAATTTGGTTTTGAATTTGTGTTAAAAAGGTATGTCAGTACTATAGGTGGCATTATGAGATAGGGAATTTTAACAGTAGAAGAAGCTCTTTGCAGATTGTCCCCCACAAATGTGTTCTGAGAAAATAAGGACCGATCTGTTTATCTACCTGTGAATTGGCTGATAATTTTAGGCACTTTAAGATTAAGAGTAGGAAAGGACCTTGAGAGATCAGTCAGCTGGTCTTGTATCAGCAGAATTAGTTAGACAAGCACCACGCTGGGGAGATGTTTGTCTACCTTGTTTTTCAGATCTCCTGATGATGGAAATTTCCATCCTCCTCTGGAGAAAAAACATTTATTTAAAAAGGGGCTGAGGGCTGAGTCCTCCCATTCCCCTTTGAGTGTTGTAAATAGAGGGATCAACTGAAGTGGATTTAGGGGTCTGCCTGACACCTCGATCCTTATGGAGCTCAGTCTGCCTCATGTGACATGAACACTTGGCTGCACAGTTTCCATGTTTAACCAAAAAAAAATAAAAATCTGTATTAAGTGTCAGTACTTTCACACAGGATGAACCAGGATGTTCCTCAATGTTTGGTTGCTTCACTGGGCCAGTGGGCACCTGGAAGTCTACCTGCAGGGCCTTCATATTGCAGGTAGAGAGGAGAGGTGGAGAAACCAGCACATCTCATATATTTCTACCACGAAGCTTTACATATAAAAACCAAGTTAATGAATACAGTTCAGGGCAGAGTTGCCTGCAGTGATAATACATACTTCCATGAAAACATAAGAGCAGTTCATCAGTGCTGATCAGAAGACTAAATTGTTAAAAAATAAAGGAAGAAATAGAGAATAAAACTGGAAAGATCCCTGTACACACAGACACACAGAATAAATATATGCATATATACACATACATATTTTGTATATAACTGCTTTATGGCCAAATGTCAAATGCCATGTGCAATTCTGGCCTCCCAGTGTCAAAAGGGTATATGATAAAAGTAGCAGCAGTGCCAAGAAGAGAGGCAAGGAGCAAAATAAACTGGAATAGGACACACTAGCTTCAAAAAAGGATATCTGGTGTGGGGGGTATGATGGCTGTCTTTGAAATTAACAGCGACATTGAAAAAAATTTAAAAGATCAATTATTCACTGCCTCTGAGCATACAGAAACTATGGGAGCATCAAGAAAATTATGAGGTGACAGGTTCAGAAGAGATAAAAGAAAGCTGCTTTTAACAACCCTGTGTATAGTTACATTGCGAAACTTACTGCTCGGGGATGCTGTGAATGCCAGAAGTCTAGATTATTGCAAAAACTGTTAGAAAGAGTCATGGAAAAAATGCAGAAAGGGCTATTAAGCACTTCCGGCTCAGGAAGAAACCCTTCAGCCAAGGACTGCTGGAGGCTGGGAAATTTAACACTGAAATGTTTAGCTTTGCACAGATATATAGGTTTTGTGGGGTAAAGCGTTTGGCAGAGACGTCCCGTATCCTTGAATCCCCTTTATTAACTTATAAATCACGTGCAGCCTCATGGAGGGACATTTCTAGGAAGGAAGAGGGAGCAAGAAGGTGTCGAGGACACTAGGGAATAATTTCTGGCTGTTTCACTGGCCTGAAATAACCCTTGGCAAGCTGTGGGGCCAGGCTGAGGTGAGGGAGGACCGCTGCCCACTCCGCCTCACTGGCTCCCAGCTATGCTAATTGCATTAGCTACCGCCCTGAGGATTTTTCCTGGTCTAATTTTGCTGTCTCAGTTCTGACCTGGTTTTGACATTTGAAAGAGCAAGTAGACCCTTCACATGTGTCAGTTGGTTTTAGCTGCCATCAGCTTCCTTGCTGTTTAATGACTGTGCCCAAATGCCCAGCCAGGACGGTGTTGGATATCCCTGGGTAAGCGAAGGATTACGGAGGTGCTCTGAGGTCAGGCTGCTTTATTCCAGACATGCCAAGAAATCACATCTGCCCTCTGCAGCCTTTTAGGCAGCCACAGGCCCCCTCCACCTGCCTGATTTCTGAGTTGTTCTGCAGTGTGGTCTAGTCCCATATTCCTCTACCTGTGACTCACCAGGTGTTAAATGACATCAAATTTCCCATCTGGGACATCTCAAGATACCTGTATACCCCAGCCCACAAGCATTTACACATGTGTGAGCAAGCAAAGTGCATCAGGAGTTAGAAAAAACGCGTATGCACACTCAAAGTCGAGCATACTTTTTTTTTTTTGTTTTAAATGAAAACCGCCGCGGCCACAACGGACGCAGTGCCTGTTAGGTTCAGTTTCATTCTTTCTTTCCTAAAAGGTTATGCTGTCCTTCAGTTTTGAAAAGCTCAACAGCGTGGGCGGGAGCACAGTATGCACCTGGGAGGGAACAAAGAAATTCCTGTGTGCCAAAACTGGTGTTTACAGCCACTCTTCTCTGTGACGGCAGCTAGTGCAGAACCCTCCTGTCTCAGATTCTCCATGCATGAAATGAGGCTAGTAATGTTTATCCACCTACTGTGAAGGTTGATAGAACAAATCATTATTACTCTATGGGGATAGGAAACCAGGAAGAAATCCCATTGAAATAATTAATATGTACAGGAGCAAGTGAATGTGGGGAAACGAGGAAGGCTCGGGGGCGTATTCTCTTATAAAGGAAATGATTCTCCACTGAGAGCAGCATGAATATGGAAAGCATGCAACAGATGCGCTATCCTGAACAACAAATAAATGTAAATTATTCTGCTTGTCTTTTTGGTGCAATTCCTCATCATTCATCAACGGTTTTATGCTGAAAATCTGAGAGAGAAGCTGAGGAGTTGGTTTTGGTTACAGTGGGCGTTGCAGACACACGAAGAGAGTGTGCAGGGTACGGTGTGCTGGTGCTGCCCAGAGCCATGGTTGGCCCCTAAACAGCAGACAGAAATTGGCCTCTGCTTTCTGACTCCTCTGTGGCAAGGCACAGGGGGCAAGCCCCAGCAATGCACTTAAGAGCAATGCCATGGAAATGAGGACAGTTTTTCTTTCTTTCTGCTAAACTGAGTTTATTATCCACTCATTCAGATTCCTACTGGAAGGCAGTGCTATTTAAAGACATGGCTTTTATCCAAAGCCTGCACTCGCATGCTTCATGTGAAAGTACAGACGGAAAAAAGGCAAATTCTCCATTACTTCTCTGAACAATTCTGCCGCTTCTCAACACAAAAGGCACCGCTTCAGTTTCTAGACACAGTCCTGACTTACAAGCAAGCTGATTCCCTAGGGGTCAGCTTGCCAGAGCAACACCCTGACTGTTTGTAGATGTGACTTTTCTGTACTATTTTGTTTCACCGAGGCAGACAGAGGCTCAGGGCAGTGATTTTTACTTGCAATTCTTGGTTTTGAGGATTTCACAAGAAAAGTGCAAACACAAAGGCTGAATTGTTGTGGCCCACTGAAAATTAAGGGCTAGGAAAATTATTCTTTTATAAAGAATACTTTTGATTTCTGATTATATTCTCCATTCCCGAAAGTAACCATGGTGGTTGGTAGATATATTGACCAAATGTGTTTGTTCATTCATCACTTCTCTTTTGGCTTAATGCACTTGTGACAAATTGTTACACATTTCCATAGGTAGGGAAAGAAAAATATGGAGATCATGGATATTCAAGGATAGCAGAACCCGAGATCTTGCCATGGTAAAATCCTTCAGTGGTGCTGATGCACAAGTTTGGTCTTCAGAGAGCTACAGGGTTTATTTTCACACCGTGGCATTTGGCCTTGCATCCCCAAGTTATAAAATGTTAATCCTGAAAGACAAGTATGAGAGATGATTTGGTTTAGACTGACAGCTGGAAAGTCCCGTGTCCCAGTCCTGCTGGAACAGTGCCCCTTTCTGGGGTGTTCAGGGCTAAGCTTTTAGATCTTTATTTAGGAATCAAAGTAATTTTTTTTTATTCTCAGAGGAGTTAGGGGCTTCCTGTCATGCCTGGGTCTTGCTCATGGCACCCAACTTGGGCTTCCATCTTTTGGTTTTAGTCCCTTCAAGACCTGTGGGCTATAACTCTGGCCGCAGAGAGGTACCCCAAAGACTCATGACTAACTGCTCAGGAATGCAATATCTGGGATGAAATCCTTTTAAAGCCTCAAGGAAGAAGGCTGAGTATTACAAGTCATTTAAGAGTTACACTCCCTTGCTCACATCCAGTTGCAGAGTTGTGAACAGCACAAGAGTAGTTTGCGAGGCAAGAACTGTGATTTACAATGCAATGTTTTCTTCTCCATGCTCTGGCAAGCGACATCGTGGCTTTATTTTGTCTTAGTTCAAACACAAAATCTCATGTTAACAGTGCATAGTAAGAGGAAAAGAAGCCAAACAATGAAGGTTAGTAAAATTTTCAGCACAATTCTTTTATGATTTTCTACTTGGTTTTCAATGCTTGCTCTGCAAGGAAGTGCATTTGAACATTTTTAAACTAAGAAAAAGGATGGTCTGAATTATTACTATGTATGAACAAAGTTGGCATAATATTTTAGCTGATACATCATCCTCATTGCCACTGTTATTACTAATTAACATCTTGAATGTCTTGAATGTCTTAGGGCATAGTAAGTTTGTATTCTGTAGACAAGGTTTATGTTAACAAATGTTTGTGATTAATTTACAGTTGATATAAAATACAGCACTATATTACAAAAAGTCATCATGCATTTGCTAAAGGATCATAGGCATTCTCTACAAATCTATAAACAGCTTTAATTTGCACTACTCTTTCTAGTTTTCTTGTGATCATGCATTTATTTGGTACGTGATGTGTTTTTTAACTCTTTCTGTTGCTTGCAGTAACTCAGATATTAATCCATTAATGCAATTACAGAAGTGTAATGCAGAAAGCAAAAGACTTATTTTTCGATACACCAGTGACAGAGTGACCCCACAGTAAGGTCACGCTGCTTCCACTGCCTGCTCTCTGTGGTCAGGAGAGGTCTCTGGGAGCTGCTTTTGGAACCTGGCACAAATTTGCCCTGTCATGTGCTGCTGGGGGAAAAGTTCAGACATTCAAATCTGGGCTCAAAACACAGGCAGTGGGAGCTGAGATACAGTTGTGACAGAGGTGATTTATTATATATTTTTACTGGTCACACAGAGCTCCTGACTGGCCTTTTGACTGTACCTCTTAAAGTTCATATTTGCAAGCACCTCTTCAAGTATGAAGTAAGGTTGGGAGTGGGGTGGAGGGTGTCCATATTTGGGTGTGTAACGTTCAGCGATGGCAAACATGTCAGTCTATGCTTGAGAAGATTTAAAAAGTGAGATTTAAAAAGTGAGCCAAGATGGACCAACGCATTAGTATGAAGAAAACCCACCAGTCTCCACCATCAAAACTTTGAAGTGCCTTGCCACCTTTGAATCCTCAGCCCAGTGGCCACAGTCAACTAGAATCAGCATAGCAAAGCCTATATGAACTCAGAGCAACATTTGAACATACATCTCTGTGTTTAAAGTGAAATACTTAATGTCGGTGTCACGCCATGCCTTTAGGTTTAATGTACGCTGAAGAGGATCATCTGCTCAGTAAATTCAGCTACACCTTTTGTGGCAGCACCTTAAGCAGTAGTGCATGTGAAGTATTTTAACGCTACTGTGTCTAGCCTAATATTTGAAGATGTGAGGTTAGACCCTCACCTTAGAATGAACATTTTTTAGCATCGTGACAAAAATCTGGGAGACATATTTTGGTCTCGATTTTCGTTCAAGATTTTTTTCCCATTTTTGCCTCTGAAACTTATGCCCTGAAATTTACTAAACAATAATCAGCCTCCCACCACTGTCCTCTGAAATCAAAGCTGAGGCTTTCCAGGCATTTTCGCAGTACATTCTTCGCAAGGCTAGGAGAGATGAGCTAAAACTTGGAGGCAAACCTACATCCATTTAGTGAGCCTGTCATTCAGTAACGTTTACATTGCCAGTAGTTTCAGTGCCTTTGAAGTAAATAAAATGGGAAAAGGAGAAAGAAGTGAATGTCAGTGAGAAGCTCGAGGGCCCAATGCCCTCGCCACTAGTCAACAAACATCAAATACCTCCAAATTTGGCAGATGTACTCCAGGGTTGCTGAAGCTGTTGGGAGAGAGAGCACTGGATGGGAGGGAAAATGTTGTGGCCTGTCTGAACAATTGTTTTCTGAAGAACTGATTTATTTTTCAGTGGATTTAAAAGAATTAAGATTAAAAAAAAAAAAGCTGTTAAGCTGAGCTTTCTGGGCAAACTAATTTTGACCAAGAATGTTATTTATGAAAAGGCAAAAATGCTTTCATTGTTTCTAATGCAAATCAGCAAAGCAAAAAAGTCTGTGGCTCAAGCAGGACAGCTTTGACCCTAAGAGTCCTGCTTCTGATTTCTACTGCTGCAACAAGTTCTGCACTTATGACAGTCTGCCAGGTATTCTGTTCATAATGCTGTCTTCCTGCAATATGCAAAGGAGGTATTGAAAGTCTCGCTGCTGCTGCTGCAGCTCTGTCTTGTGCCACCATTGGTAGAGGATCACAGCACAGCACAGAGCTGCTGCACAGCCTTCGTGGGCTTCAGTAAACTCTTAAAACCATTTCTCGGCAGGTATCCAGAAACCAGTGCCTGGCTAAGACTAGAGGGCTTTTCAGACACAACTAATCTGATACTTGACACCCTTGAATTTAGGTGTGTTAATATTTAGATGGAAAAGACTGACATACGGCTAGGTGTTAACATGGTCAGATAAAAGGGCAGCTCAGTTTGGGAGCGATATCATTCTGCAGTGGTGACGCAAGCAGTGGCTAAACCAAGATCTTTTTTACTGATTAGAGACTTGCTGAGCTAATTGAATGAGCTCTGTTCAGATAAACCAAATGGAGCTGCAGGAGTCTGCCCTCCACTTTGTTTTTTCCTCACCTAGATTTTAACCATACAATTTAAATGCCTCTACAATGTACCAGATAGTATGGAGAGAGTAAGATCATCTATATTGTACATTTTATTGCTCTCTATTCGCACATTTCCCATTCCTTTCAGATGCTGTACACTTATTGATCAAAAGCCATCTTCTGGTGTTCCCCTGCTTCTGGAATTGCTTCTGTACTCTAAGGATTTAGAAATACAGAGTATCATACTTATAATCTGCAAAATTAGATTGGAGTGTGTAGTGACAAAAAAAACATCAGCAAAAGTGCTGTCATCTGCATTTCACTGAGAAGCACTTTAAAAAAAAAGTCATGTAGTCTGTGTAATTACTGCATTTTCATACACACACAATTACATCCATTAAAGAAGCTTTTCAGGTAGGGGCTGTAGTTAAAAATAATGAAAACAGTAGAAGTACATCTTTTGGAACCGTGTAAAATCTAGGATGTGTCAGAACTACAAGAGCTGGACTAGTTTACCATAAAATTTACAGATATTACAAGCCTCCAAAGTTTAACTCCATCCAGGAGAAAGTACATGCTCTATTGCTGAGTCCTACCCTTCAAGCAGCTTGAAGGATTGCCTTGCTCATCTTCCGAGGTGTGACTGCATAGTGCTGCGGCCTTCTAAGGTCCCTCAAGACCTCCTCCAGGAAATTCAACTCAACCTCCAGCTACTTTCCTTGGAACATTTTGGCTCTCAGACTGCTGAAGGTGTCAGAAACAGCTTTCACCGGTAGCACCTTCATCTAGAACAAGGTACCTAAATGCCTTAATCCTCACGTCAACTATTACAGAACTGGCAGACCATCTGCTTCCAAAAGATCACTTATTCTTTTCACTTACAAAAAAACCCTTCTTGTCATTTCAGACAGTCTAGCACCAGTAAAAGCTTTTGAACAATTTTTACGCGCCTGTTCTTCTCACGTCTCTTGTCTCAGCCTTCATTTGCACTATCTTCTCTTGTTCATCTATGTTACCCTTAATTGCTTTTTTTTTGTCTCTCTCTGTCTCTCTTCTCCCAGTCTTCTTGCTGGCTTTGCATTTGAAATGCAAAGCAATGAAATTTGGAGGCTGGTTCTTTGATTCTTCAGGAATGGATTCCCCATGGCCTTAGAGCTGAAACAAGACCAAAACATCTTCTGCATGAATTAGACTCTGGATTTTTATCTGTACTCTAGGAGTCCATCCAAAGTCCTTAGATGAGGTTTTACACATGGTCCAGCTGGCAGCCTGCAGGCTTCAAGGCGGCTCCGCCTTCTTTGTGGTCCCCGCTCTCTGACCTTGAAGAATGTTGGAAGAAGTTGTTAGTGTGCTGTGTGAAGTCTGGGGATTAATGCCACCTCCTGCTCCCACTGCAAGCCTGACAGGAGGCCAGAAGTATGAGGATGTGGCATTAAAGGGCAACTCCTCAAATATTTTTGCTCTGCCGGGTATTTGTGGCTAAGTTTGGTGAGATGTTGAGTCATTCTAATAGTTGGATGCTTCCAAAAAGGCTTAAACCCACTGCAGGTCATGCATTCCTGCTGCTTCTTGGAGGAATGGCTGGAAAGGTGTCTGGCAGAAAGGGACTTGGGGGTGTTGATCGACAGCCGGCTGAACACGAGCCAGCAGTGTGCCCAGGTGACTGAGAAGGCCAACAGCATTCTGGCCTGCATAAGGAAGAGTGTAGCCAGCAGAACTAGAGAAGTGATTGTCTCACTGTACTTGGCACTGGTGAGGGCAAGCCTCGAGTACTGTGCTCAGTTTTGGGTGCTGCAGTGTAAGAAAGACATTGAGGTGCTGGAGCGTGTCCAAAGAAGGGCAACGAAACTGGTGAAGGGTCTTGAGAATAAGTCTTATGAGGAGCATCTGAGGGAACTGGGGTTGTTTAGCCTGGAAAAAAGGAGGCTGAGGGGAGACCTTACTGCTTTGTACAACTACCTGAAAGGAGGTTGTAGAGAGGTGGGTGTTGGTCTTTTCTCACAAGTAACAAACGATATGACAAGAAGAAATGGCTTCAAGTTACGCCAGGGGAGCTTTAGATTAGATATTAGAAAAAAACTTGTACACTGAAAGGGTTATCAAAGACTGGATAACAGGCTGCCAGGGAAGTGGTTGAATCGCCATACTTGGATGTATTTAAAAGCCATCTAGATATGATGCTCAGGGACATGGTTTAGAAGTGGACCTGGTAGAGTTAAATAACAGTTAGACTTGATGATCTTAGAGGTCTTTTCCAACCATAATGATTCTATGATTCTGTGATTCTGTTACATTGGTGCTGGTCCCAGTGTGAAGCTGATTAAGTTCCATCAGCTGGCAAAAGCTGATGGGCACGTTCTGTAAACTTAGTTGGACCTGCTCAAGAGCTAGGTGAGAGCCATCACCAGCGTGAGCAAAGGGCCCGAACTGTGTCTGAATGGGAGGGGGATGTGGGAAGGTAAGGGTGCATCCTCCTTGTTGGCACACATTGCAGAATACCCTTGTTGCAGCTGCGAGGCACATCGCTGGCTCACCGGTCCTGCTGCTTTAGGCATGAGTAAGTCCAAAAGCCAGCATCCACCAAGCGCTCTGTAGGGAGGGATGACTATGGAAAACAGAGGGTGGTGTTTGAGCAAATCTGCTGTCATGTTTCCTCAGAAGCCTGGGGTGTCTGACACTGCAGCCCGTGCCTGTTTGGTCCCCAGAAGACCATCGCTTTCCCAGTGTGTCAGGCATTGTTACTGGAAGTGAGTGGAGACTGAGTTCCTTCCTGTGGCTGCTGCTTTGCAGCATCAGTACTGCATGCTAAAGATTCTGCGTGGTTTGCCCAAGATTTGTTTTTTTGGTGACAAATGACTATCTTAAGGACAAAACCCTGCAACTGTTTTTTCCCTGCTGTGCAGAAAAACCTGTCTTGCTCAAGGTTAACTCAATCAGCTCATCTTGGCCAAACACAGTGTTAGTTCTGAGACCCTGTTGTTGACATGCTGTGAATCAGCAGGCCTGTGAAGCAAAAAAGTACTTCTTCAGAAAGCATCCTATCTTTTCAAAACCTTTTAATCTCAAAACAATTGTGTTGCTACTTAAATGCTACATTTTTTAAACTTAAAAAGAGGGAAATGGTATTCAAATATAGATAGGAAAAGCTGGGTTACCCAAAGCCAGACTTCGGGTAATGATTCCGTGCAAACTGTTCTATAGACACTAGGGGAAAATGATCAAAACTTGGGAGTGAGGAAAAAGAATAGTGAGGATTCTTTAAAAAGTAATAGCACAGAAAGTTTGAAATTTTCCTACATAAGCATTTCTGTGTTTTGATCAGCCTAAATCCTGTGCTGTGAAGGCCATGGCTTGGGGTCACCTGCTGCTCTATCTCACTGTCTGTTGTCTTGTATGAGTCATATTTCTGTTACAGTCGAACTACTTCATCTGCAACTCTGCTTTCACAGGATAGCGAAGTGCAAATATGTATTTCCCCCAGCAGATACCTCCTACTATCCCTGGATATTGAGTACTGCCAAGTCAGGAGTGTACTTTAAGTGGTAGAAAACATACTGTATGTGCCATGTTCTTGGGTGTCGCACCAACCTCTCTGCCCTTTGTTCAACATTGAGTCATTTCCTCTTACAGAAAAGGTTAGACCGTACCTTACATCACATGCTGCCCAGTTTTTAGTAGGGCATATAAACATGTTTGCTTTTCTTTGAGTTGCATCTACTAGCATTCACATTGGCATGATTTTTCCCAGCTGCTGCTTGTTTAGCTGCAGCACCACATTGGACAAAAGCCTCTGTGAAGCAATTGTGACTGATCTTTATTTGGCAAGCGGTCAGGGGACAATAGCCTCTTTCTCAGATCTCCTGTTGAGGTTGGAAGGTATTGTATAGTAGTGAAAAGCCTTCTGTAGTGCCTTCCTATCTGAGAATCTGTAATAGCTTTTCATTTGCTCATTTAAAATAACATCAAATCCAACCCGATGACATACATAGGAATTATTATTTCTGTAGGGAGTCTCAGAAATAAAGAGAAATCAATTTCCCAGGAACTGCTGGAAGATTGCAACACTTTCAGAAAATTTTGTCTGGATTACAGGTTTACATTTACTAGAATTGCCTTG
Source organism: Trogon surrucura (assembly GCA_020746105.1). Classification (NCBI taxonomy): domain Eukaryota; kingdom Metazoa; phylum Chordata; class Aves; order Trogoniformes; family Trogonidae; genus Trogon; species Trogon surrucura. Next base: position 33,619,442 of record CM036617.1, on the reverse strand, counting down.
CTGGGAACTCGTGCTGTCTGGCTCTCTGGTCCACTCAAAGCCTGGAATTATCCTCAGTTCCTTCACCCTCAAAGCCCGGAACTGTCCTCGGTTCCTTCACCATTTACACATTAAAAACAAATAACATGGCCCTTTTTTTATCCTCCAAACTAGATATGATAAAGACCTTTGGCTCTTGCCAGATCTCCAATCAGATTATAAAAAAATATTTACTAACATAAAGGTTACAAAATAACATGGTTATTCCTGCTTTCATTTTCTCCTTGAACTCTGCACAGCAGAGTCTATTGCTAAGTTAGAAACTGTGGGATGTGTTGTTATTGTATGCCTATGTGACATACAGTAGAAGCTGGAGTGGGAAACGTCGCTGAATAATTACAGAAAAAAAGGGCTAGAAAGATCCTTGAGAGTCCATGTTGATGCATCCAGAGTGAAACTACAGTTGAGAAACAGCTGCTTAACAGTTTTTAAAAGCTTGTGATGATGAAGACACTGCAAGCTCCCCAGTCAGTCTCATCTAGCACTATCATAGTCCCTTGCTCTAAAGAGGGCTCCTCACAGACTTTCCCTGCTGCCACGTGGTGCCCGTCTCATGGGAAACAACCCTCTCCCTCCACGTGAGTTTGTCCCACAAGTGTGGAACTGACCTCCAGGTCGCAGGTCACTTCGGGTGCACCCTCTGCTCCTGCGCAGTCTCTCTTTCTCCCCTGGCACGGAGTTCCCCACGTGCCGCTGCATCCTGGATGTTCTTGCTCCCATCGATCCCCTCAGTTCGCAGGCAATCCTCTCGTTGCCATCTTGCTCACCACCACAGAGCTCCAGAAAAACGCTCTCCTCTGGTGCTTTTCTCTCCCCCTTTCCTCACCAAGCACGTTCCTTTGCTTTCCTCTAACCTTCCTCTCCTCCCAGCATAAAACTCCCCAACACAAAAGACAGGACACAGAGATAATGAGAGAGAACAAAAAAAAAAAAAAAATGAAGTGGCTCAATAAATACAGGCTCTTCAATATATTGATCAAAGAGGCGCTCATGGGCCTGGCCTTAGCCAGAGGTGGATCCGACTTTTTTACCAGAGGGTGGGGGAGGCTGTGGAAGTTTCACAAGAATCATCCCCCTCAGCTCTCCCCCTACTACTAAGACCCCCACCAGACCCAAAACCATGACACCATACCACTAGAAAGTCTGTTCTAATGTCTAATACAAGTGGTGAAGAACAGGTAATTCCCTTCCTCTATATGGCCACCTTTCAGTGTTGAAGATTATGTTATCCTCAATCTTTTTCAAAATAAACAAGTCTACTTCTTTCAGTCTTTCCTTGCAGATCATGTTTTGTATCCCTAGCCTCATTCTCATAACTCCTCTCCAGAGGATGCTGAAATGCATCAGACGTAGCTGGGCAAGGTGCTCTAGCTGAGGCTTTGCCCCTGGCAAACACAATGGAAGGACTATTTCAAATGTCTTATATTTTTACGTATCCCAATAGCAAGTTGAAAGTTTATTTTTTCCAATAAAGTCATCTGCTGTATGACTGGGGGTCAGATTAACCCCTTCTCAGACAGAAAGTGTGAACACCAGAGATGAAAGGGCTGTGCCAGAGCAAGGAGCAGTTGACTCCCATGTGCCAGACTTGCTTTCATCATGCAGCCAATGGGACATGAACAAGGCAAATTAATTATGTGACTAATAATTATGAAAGTTTCCAAGGGACAAAGAAAATTCTACAGTGGTTACAACTAGCGACAAAAGAAGACAGTTTGAATAACACCCATAAGCATCTGTATCACCTCACTAACCATTCATTTAAGCAGCAGGACATGAGGCAAAACTGTTTTCACCATTGCAAAGACCAGAAGAGAAATGATCTTCCATTATAAGGAGCAGTGGAAACAGTGAAATGAGAATGAATGCACAAAAAGCAGAGCTCTCTGGTAGAATTCTTTGAGGGTGGCCCTCTTTTATTTAGAAAAGCAGCACAAAAAATGTGTGAGGAGACTAAGGAGCAGTAAGGTTAGGGGTCTGGGAACTAATTAATTAAACCTTAGCCCTACATAGCCCAGCAGAAAAAAAATGGCTTTTGGACAAAGCTGTTGTACGACTGTGTAACCAGTAGCACATGGATTGTTCAGAGACATGTGAAAAGATTCTGAGCACCAAGGTCAACTGCGGATATGGCACTGATATCAAGCTCAAGGCAGCTTGCCAAAAATAGCCTATCGGCTGTTGATAAAAGCATTACGTAGTGTGAGTCAGAAAATAGTATCTTGAAAATACAAAAAGAGGGGCTTTTTGGAGGACTAATCCAGAAGTCACTAGAAGTAACAAAAGTGAGCCTGAATTCTTCTTTATTTAGAAGTACACGGTTGAGTACTAACAGTTACTTAAAAAATGTGATCGGATGTAAGCTGTAATGTTTGAGCAGGAACTGGTTAGCATCAGAGATAACAGAAACTCTCTGCCTGCAGAAGGAACTGGCTGAACTCCAGGAACAACTTAAGGTCAAACTGGAACTGAAATCCTTCTCAAAAGGAGACAGAAATTTGAGAAGTCAGAAAACAGAAGTGGCTGTTCTGCAAAATCACTTAGCGTTAGAATCGGTCCAAATTACCCCTGTGCAAAAAGAAAGAAAGGAGCCTTTAAAAGTTTACCTCAAGATCTTCCCCCCTGTAGATTTAAAACCTGGAAAGTACTAGACAGGTACTAGCAGTTTCAGGAGGGGGTGTGAACATGACTATCAATCTGAGGTGCGAGTTTGTACCTAGCTTCTGAGAGACCCATCTGCCAAGACAAATTTGCGACACTGTGACTGGTGCCTGAGCTCTGTGGGCTGCCAGTGCGGTAGCAACTGAAATGTAAAATTTCTGGGAGGCCTGCAATGGACTTGGATGGTTGTAGAGAACTATTTTCACTGTATGAAGCATTTAATTTACAGCACAGGGAGACCCAAACTTTGAATTCTTTACATTTTATTGACAGGTTCAGGTAAGGCCACAGCCAGTTTCTTAGTGAAAGCTGAACCAGCGTTATCCCCTTCCTCCACTAGCTGGTAAGCTTAAGTAGTTTCTCAGATGCCAGCCTTGCCCTGAGATTAGTGAGGAGAGTGATAGTGCAGGATATTTTGACCTTTCAGGGGTAAGGCGTACCATCCACGTGAGAGGCCGGGGAGTGACAGACAGCGGCAGCAGGGCTGCACCATGGGGTTAGATCCCACAGGCACACAGGGGTAGGTCCTACAAGCAAGTCTGGCAGCTCTTTGGTCAGAAAGGGAAAACACCAAGTTGTCAGTACAAGCTGCCTTTAGGGCCAAAGAAAGCATTAATTTCAGTTATTTCACAGTTGTGGATACCCTACGTTTTACAGCTAGTTGTGCCAGCAGCGCTGCATTGCAAAATTAGGACATTCGTCCTTCTAAACAAGTACATAACTCTTGCTTGCTTATAATGAAAAGAGACCGTGACCAGCCGAGTATAGCTTATGTTGGGAGTTTGCCCATGAGAATGGACCGATAAGATGCTTCTTGTACACAAGATGTGCATGGGAGTGAGAGTATGATCAAACAGACCTAGGAACATCTGTTGTCCCTGTGTGATAAGAAAGTGATTGAAGGAGCACATGAGCTAAGAACAACCTTGGCTGCATAGTCTGATCTCCTGTTTGTAACCCATAAATACTGCTTCTTGCTAATAAACTTTGTTTTAGCTTCTCTCAAGAGCTGAGTCTGTGCCTTTCAGCCCACCGCAACAGTGAGTCCTGGGCTCTGAACCAAAGGAATGGACTATTCTGGTTATCATCCAGTCTTCATAGACTGGTCACTGCCACCTGTACAGCAGCGGATACCTGCCCTTTTGGACAGTCCCCGTGTTCCTCCTCCAGCCAGGTGGCATCGTGGTGGCCACAGCCAAAGCCCTGTACAGCACACTGTGATCCTTCTGGGATTTACAAAGCAATGTAAAGCTTACATACCGCGCGCATAATTTAAGCATTGGTAATGCAAAGAAACATAGTTGGAATAGCACAAAGCTGCATAATAATAAGTTAGCTGTGGAACTATCTCATAAAAAAATATTCATTGGGGTATTTTGAAAAGCAAAGTAGCTCTTTAAACCCACCCCTGCCCCTTTCGGTTCCTCCACAGAGCAGGTATCTGAGGTTCCCGTATGGATTTAAGGAAGGTTAATGCAGATACTGCTTGTTGTGTTACTGGGCAGCATGGGCGGCTGTACAGCTGCAAACCAAAGGACAAAATCAATGTTGTTATAGTTAATGATGAGAAGAAACCCTGAGGGGTGGCTTGTTCACTAACCGAGGAGCACTGAAATACCTGACATTCCTGTTCCAGTCTCTGAGGGCGAGATCCCTAGTGGAAAATCCCACTCTGCCCCACCAGCCATAAGGCTCCCAAGGCCAGCGGCGAAGGCAGATTTATTTCTGACTGGAAGCACAGGGCGATTAAGCTTTTCTCTTTTCTCCCCCATTTATTACAGGCCGGTTCCGCATCCCCCCCAAACCAAACCTCCGTCCGTGGCCCCGGCTCCTTTAAAGCCACCCCTTCCGCACGCACCAGCCCGTCCCCTCAGGCGAGCCCGCCCTCTCCGTTCCCCGCAACGGGACGGCGAGGCGGAGCTCAACCCGAACGCTGTGGGGAGCGGGGCCGGGCTTTATAACCGGCGGGGGCGGCTTAGAGCGGTGGAGGTTGGTGCGGGAGGACGCGGGGGTCGAGGAGTTCGCGGTGGTGAGTGGGGAGGGCGGCGGCTGCCGGCTCCGCAGTCGCAGCGGGTGGGGAATCATCGCTCGCCCGGCCCGGTTCTCTGAGAACTGCACCGAGAGCTCTCTCTGAAGGAGGGCAGGGGTTTTGCGGAGTGTTTCTCGGCACCCTCCGGAGCAGAGTCCTCCACCCGCTGGAGCTTCCTTCTCTTTGTCGCTTTGCCCTCCTGATGCTCTGCGGCGTCCTTCTCGCTCCCGGTGTGTGAGCGGGCGGGCAGCGCTGCTCGGGGAGCGGCTCTTGCAGGGAATCCCTTTAGTTTCGGCGGGGGGAGGCTTTCACCGCCTTCCCCACTTGTAGAACAGCCGCTATTTTGCAAGAACTTGCCACGATTTAGCCCTGATTTTTTTTTTTTTTTTCATTTCTTTCTGATAATGATTCACTGGTTGAATATGTAGTCTGGGCTGTGTGTCTGCGGTGTAATTCGTGCAGTTAAAACGTATTGGTTGGATAACTATCTTTTATATTGCAGTTTGTAACTTTTTAGGACCAATAACTCATTTGGCATAAGCCTTCTGTAACATTCAAGGGTCAAATCCACTTTAAATAGCTAAGACTATTGTAAGCTGGAGTAGGTTCTCTGCCTAGTATACCAGCAATATTGTTAACCAGTAAAGAATTTGATATGTGATTTTTAGTCTGTACTCTAAGAGGGGAATATCTAAATGGTTGTTTTGTGGAACCTGGGCTTTTCATTTATTTTGGTCACACGGACAATTAAAAAAGCAATCAAACTTGCTTCTGACTTTTGCAAAGAGCATTTGGATGAATTGTATTAATCTAAGCCAGTGTCCTTAAGGGGGTAGTACCACCTATGTAATTCTACTGGTGTTCAGGAAACAATAATGTATATTTGATAAGGGTGATTTCTTTCCAGCAAAATTTGAGATCTCAATTTATTCTATAATGAAGGCAGGACTCTGTTTTTAAGTAGTTTGCCAGTTGAATTGCCAGTTGCCAGTGGAATCCTTCTAAGAAGATGCTTACTATTTTTATCAGTGTAGGGAAGAATTTCTGAGTAAGAAGCAAAACAAGAATTCAGAAAAGAAGACAGCTGAAGTGAAAGGGCAAAGTTGCTTAGTGCTGTGTTTTCTGATTTTTTTTATACTGTTTTAAATCACTCTGACACTCTGCTTTAATATTTTCCTGTAAGTACGGAAAGCTAGAAACAGGGATGCAAAGTAGAAATAAATGGAAAGACTTGGATGATTGGTTTGGCAGGAGAGGTGACTAACAGGCCTTTCAGAGGTACAAACCTTGGCAATGCTATGCTAGGCCTGCACCTTGGGATGCGTCCAAGAAACAGTATCCCATAAAATTTCTGTGTTAGGATATCATATACCTATATCAAAACTTCAGTTAATATTAGTAAATCTGTACAAATTGAAAACTTTCTTTGGCTGTGCTTGCATACTTCTATATTGTATCAGCACTCCAGAATTATGTAGAAAAACTGAATAGCTTCCATTGCCTCAGCAGAGTGAAATACGAAACAAACAAAAGTATGAATATATTTTAGTTTTGTCAGTCTTATAGTATTTGTAATAGATTAAATAGATTAAGTTAAATTTTAATGTGTTTGGGGAAAAAAAGTTAACTGTTTCCAATTCTAAAAAGACTCCAAAGCAAGGATTGTGTGTGTGGCTGATAGTGGGGAAACTGAGCTTGGCTTTGTCTCCATTAATTAAGTGATCTGTCATTAATCACAATGGGCCATGACTGTAAGGAACTTGAAGCTGAAAGTGGCCTCCCTCTGGCACAGCATCATCTCCATGTACCTCTGCTCCTTTCATATGGAAAAGTTGGCACAGGCTGTGACAAAAGGAAAACTAGGGCTGTGGGAACTCTTCATGCATGCTCAGTGTCTCCAATTTCTGTTAAGTTCATTTGGACACTGGATTATTGTCACTTTTAGAGAAAGTGGCCAAAGGAGGTTCGTCTTTACAGAAGGCAGCGTATTTGTGGTATTTTCCAGTTGGGCAGTACAGGTGAATAAGCAAAGTAACACTGAATGGAAGTGCCAAGGGAAGTAGTTTCAAGTACAGATATGCCACAAAATTAATTGGCAAAAGCATAGCTGTGGAATCCAGTGTTTAGGAGGATGTTAAAGAAAATGGGGAATGGAAAACATTTATGTTATAAGGAAGTGGAAAGAGAAGCTGTGAGAGAGACCTACTTGGTTTTGGGAAGGGCAATCTTGTATGGGCTGGACTAGTCTGTTTTTGCAATTCTTATCTCTTTTTGAAGATAATTGAATTATTTTAGCATTTTGCAAAGCATTTTACTGTAAAAGGCCTTATGCACCTGACTACACTATTTTCTTATAATGTTCCCAAAGATTAATATTGTGAGTGCTGGTAGCAGAAATAGGCTGTAGTGGAGGCATAATGTTGTGTGTGCCTCTTTTTATGTCCAAGAGTACCAGCTCGTGCTAGTATTGGTACCAGGAAAGAAAATGGGCAAAAGCTTGGTAATGACTGTCTTAAAGTTCCATTTGCTTGCAGGATGTAATCAAACTGTTTCAGCTTGGTAAGAGTTGGTAGAGACTATCCACTGCAGTGTTCCTTAAGATCATGCCTGGAGACAAACTAATTTAACCTCTCATGGTGAGGATAGTGGTGGCCCAAATACATGACAGAGGCATTGATTTGAACCCAGATGCCTTTGTGCAGTATTACTGACTTTCTTCTGGTTGTCAAAGGTGTTAAATGTTTTTACCCTGAATGTGTTGGGAAGGTCTGTCTTAAATGGGCAAGGCACAAAATTTTATTAAGCCTTAGAATATATATTTATATAACAGATGTACTTATAGAAGTGTTACATCACTGTCTTATTTCACAGGAAGAAGAATCAATAATGTCAGCACTAAACTGGAAGCCCTTTATTTATGGAGGTTTAGCATCAATCACTGCAGAATGTGGTAAGCTTTTCTGTTAATTGTTTACATGAGTTCCTTCCCTCAGTACCTGTTAAAACAAGCTTGGTTCCGTGCTATCAGTGACACAGCAGTATGTGGCCGTCTACAGCGTAGGAATTTTTTTTCTTTAATGCTGACTGAAGAGTTGCTCGCAACTTTTACAGACAGAAGTGTTCTGTCTTTGTAACTAGTGTCCAATGTGAGCCTTGGTTTTTATACAAACTTTGCCTTTGGATTCTGTTATGTGGTGTTTGTTGATCTATTCCTGAAGAGTAGTCATAAAGATACACAACTTTTTTTTTTTTTTTCTTTTCCTTGCTAGAGTAGCCAAACTCTTAGCTGATAACATTTTTTTCTTAGCTTTTGTGAGTAGCTATGTTGCAGTTTGTTTTCTTTTCTTGAATGAGAAGAGCTGATCAGATTTAAACACTTAAATTGAGTTAGGGAAGAGAAGCTCTGGAGGAATATACTTTTTAAACCCTTTCCTAAAGGGTGGCTGGAGGGTCTGAACTTGACATAGCAGTACACTACATGAAAACAGTAAAAGAAATGGGTGCTGCTGCGGCTTGTTTAGGATCTAGACTAAAATCTGTATAGCTTGTCCTGTGCAATTTATTTCTTTGCCTTCAATATAATGCTCTTCAAAATGTTGGTAGAATATACACGCAAAGCCGTCCTTGATTGTGATTGCATAGTCTTGTTCAGTGTGGATGTTTCCAACCAGGCAATACCATGTTGCCTGAAAACCTACTGAATGGTAAAAAAACACATAGGAGGTAGGTAGGGCCACTGACAAGCTTTTAGAAGAAACAAGGTGACATAAATGAACCACTTGCTTAAAAGAAAGTCTTGGTAAGGGACTTTTTTCCCCCCAAGAGTATTTTTATATATTGTGGTATATGATAAAGGCTGCTGTTTCTGTTACTGTGTTCTTTTGTTGTCTTTGGTTAGGAAAGTACTTTATTAACTTTCTCTTTTTTATTTGGTTTTTTCCTTTTTTTTTTTTTTAAGGTACTTTCCCCATTGATCTTACCAAAACACGTCTGCAGGTTCAAGGTCAAGTTAATGATGCCAAATATAAAGAGATCCGCTACCGTGGAATGGTGCATGCATTAGTCAGAATATGCAAAGAAGAAGGATTGAAAGCCTTATATTCTGGGTAAAATTAACTGACTGGCAGTAATGGTTTATGAACGGTGTATTAATATGTATAAGCCAATAGTCTGTGAAGTTGAGAACCCAAGCTTAGAGTGCTTCAATCTTTGCACTCTGCAATAGCATTTAAGGTTTTAAAAAAAATACTTGAAAAAAAGAAAATAAGCATAAAGTTATTCTATACAATGCTGCTATGGCTGTTCCATCTCAAGAAAAATTGAATTAACCTATGTATGTAGATGGACATACTTTTTGTTAAAACATACAAGATGATAAGGGAAAGATTACATTTCAGACAAGCGCACCAGTTATTTTAAAGATCACAAGTTGAGGCACGCTCTAACAGTAATTCTTCCACAGTTCATTCATGTTCTTTTAGGCTTTAAAAAAAAACTCATCCAAAACCAAATACACAAAACCTTGTTTTGTCCATAGGGAATTTACATTGGTGATGTAAATGAACAAACCTTCCTCTGATAGATACCTTGTGTTCAGTCTCTCCTGATCTAAAAAAGTATTTGCTCATCAGTATTTTGCAGTTTTGAGAATAAATATTATCACTGCCTATTTTTACAGGATTGCACCTGCAATGCTACGGCAAGCTTCATATGGAACTATAAAAATAGGCACTTACCAGAGCTTGAAAAGAATGTTTGTTGAGCATCCAGAAGGTGAGTGGGTTTTTTCAATTCAATTTAATTGAGGACTGTTTCCCCTGAAGCTGGTTGTTTCCATCTGATATCTCACGGTAGCAGTTTGAACAAGTCTAGTGAGAAGTCATTCCTTGTACCAATTACAGCAAAGTGAGTCCACAAGGAGAACTTGTCCAAGCAGTTCTTAAGGCTTCTGCAACTGCTGTGCTCTAGTTAGAGGAGGAGTGGCATCGTTCTGCCCTTATGCGTCTTAAATTTTGCAAACCTGCGGCTAAACTTTTTTTTTTTTTTTTTTTGAAATAGATGAAACCCTGATGATAAATGTTTTGTGTGGCGTTCTTTCGGGAGTAATCTCATCATCCATTGCCAACCCTACAGATGTCTTAAAGGTAATTATGTGTTACATAGAATATGCTAGTTTAAAGACAGTCAGTGACCTCTTTTCTAGTTAATTGTAAGTTAAAATCTTGCAAAACTGTAGCATGTGACTTACATGCCTGCTTCTCATGAAAAAAATCAAGAAAAGTCTTTCCGTTCTTCTAAAAATGCTAAAAACTTTATCGTTTGTAGGGCCAGTGTGGTTATGTAGAGGCATTTCAAACATAAGCTTCTGATTCAAGTGTGGCTTCATTAGTTATTTCCCAAAATTATGTCTACATAACAACTTCCCTGTCTCCAAACTTGTATTTGGTAGTTAGCATGGCAGGTTTCCAAGGACATTCTTAGAAGTCCACAGGGTTGAAGACCATGGTTCTCACTAGCTGAAACCTTAATCTTTTTACTGTTTCATTTTAACGTGTTTCTGTAAGAACACTGCAAAGGGCATCCTGCAGAACCCATCTGTCAGTCTAATCTAAATGGAGTAGTGTACAAGTACAGAAATAGAAGGAGCTTAATGCAGTTAAGAACCACACCACGTACTAGGTTCAAAATTAGTGGCTGCATTTGGATAGTTAAGGCATTGCAAAAGATTGCATCATGGTTCTGATAATGTCAGCTATTAGTTCATATTCAAAGAGAAGTTGACTTTCCTACTTAAAAGACCGTAACTTAAAATGTTAATAAAACTGTATTAAGCTATTATCAGTTGTATGTTTAAAAAGTGGTTCTTTTCTAATTTCATCTTCAAATGAATCTCAGATCAGAATGCAAGCCCAAGGTAGCATGATTCAAGGAGGAATGATGGGCAACTTTCTACAGATCTACCAAAAGGAAGGCACTAAAGGATTGTGGAAGGCAAGTTTTTTGAACTATATCTTACACTTGAAGTATGCTTTCTTGCTCACCTGAATGTGATATACTTCTCAGCCAAAGTATGGGGAAGTCAGTAGAGAATACGTACGTAGTTTTTTGTGACTACTTCACTGTTGGTGTCTTGGTGCATTTTGATAAAGGGTAACTGACAGTCTCATGTTCAGGGATTAGCCACTTCTTAAACAAGGAGACACAAGTGGAAGCTTAAACTAGGGTGACTGGATCTAGGACTAGTTCAACAACCCTTTGCAAGACACCTCAGTCTGTATGCTCTGCTCTGCTCTTTTTAAAAAAAGTACCAAAGAACATTTGGAATTAAAGGTACTAATGAACATCCCCTCTAGCTCAGGAATTTTTGTACTTTGTTGTGTAGGTTTTCTCATGCCAATTAATCAGTGACTGTATAACAACTGAAGGCAAAGAATGGGCAATTGTTATGAAGCAGCTAGAAAATTCAAATGTGTTTCTATTAGTGTGCTTTTTTTTTTCTCTCCAGAATTTCTTGATCCTAGTTTATTTGGGGTTTTTTTAATCTTTTCAGGTAGCAGTGAGAGGAGCCAGTGTCACCTGGTTGTGGGGGTCTTAGCTGAATGCTGGTGTAAGAATGTGGGTGTTAGGCAGAGATGGTGTAGCATAAAGGAACTGGAATTGCTGTTCAGTGTGGAAAAACGATGTATTCATTAATTTGAATTAGCGTGTTTGGAGTACATACATCTAAGACTTGTACTGATTAGCCTTGTTTGAATTCACTGTGTTCTTTACACATTCATGGTGTGTTGCCTTGTATTCTAAATGCTAGGCTTTTCTGATGGCGCACAGAAGTTAATTTTCAATTTCAGTTATATACTTTCTTTTGCCAGGGAGTATCATTGACAGCACAGAGAGCTGCTGTTGTTGTTGGAGTGGAACTGCCAGTGTACGACCTTACCAAGAAGCACATAATTATGTCTGGGTTTATGGGAGATACAGTATATACTCACTTCCTGTAAGTTTGTGTAGCCAGCTCTTTTCATAGCTCATCATTGGTTAGTTCTCATTATGAGGGATGAATCTCTTGATTTTTCTGTCATCAGTCTAGAGGAGATCATACTTCTGATGCATTTATACTTTTTAATGCAATAGTATCTCAATAGCACATAGCGTAGATGCTAATTTTATTTAGGATTAACTTTCTTTTGAACATGAAATTTTGTTTTTGTAGATGGTCTGAATCATTCAGCTTTGCCGATTGAGGTTAGAGGAAATTTTCAATGAAATATTTGCTATTCTTAGAGGCACAAACATCTGTTCGAGTACTGAGAAACTGTGAATAGGGGCTATATATCAAATCTTCAAAATCATGCTTTAGAGTAAATTAAAAAAATCATCTATTAACTCATAATTTTTAACTAAGAGCATTATGCATTCAATATGAGGTTTTCCGACGAGGGGGAATTAATTCTCGTACTTTTTTAAATGTGGTAGGTCAAATTTTGTTAAACCTTTCTTTTGTTAGCTCAAGTTTTACTTGTGGGTTAGCTGGAGCCCTCGCATCCAACCCAATTGATGTCGTGAGAACACGCATGATGAATCAGAGAAGCCCGCAACATGGAGGACACTCAAACTACAAGAGTACTTTGGATTGCTTGTTACAAGTAAGTAGCTCGTGTATCCATGTAAGTAGAAAGTGGTGCTATCACACAATGATTTTTGGTGTAGAACTTGAAATTGTTCTAAGCTTCCCTAGAAATTAATGCAGGTAACTTGGGTTTTATGCCCTTATGCTCAAAAGGACTGTACTTCCAATAATGCACTTGATCTGAAAAATATCTACTGCCTTGATGAAAGGGCAGAAGAAAAGTTAGTATGTGCTACAGGCCCTTTCTTCTTTTGGTACTTGGATGAGTGGACTAAGCCTCTTAGAAGCTCTGTCTCGTATTTAACTTTAAGATGATAGTATACTGATAGGAAATGATAATTTCATAGGTCTGGGGCAGATGGCATTCTCTGTTGCTCACTGCACAGTGGAAACTCTAGTGCAGCAAAAGGCAACATCAGTCTCTGATTTTTATTATTTTGACTGGGTTCCTTCGTAAATTGAGGGGAGCATGACAGCCTTTTCATGGAGAAGAGTTCATAGGAAGCTGTTGGTGTCCAAACAGTTGACTGAACACTCCGGTCTGTATAATAGTCCAAGTCACTTTTGGATGCAATTTTGTGAACTCCTTAAAGCAAACTGAATAGTTTTAATGAGGTCCCTAACACAAGCTGCAGATTTACGTGTAGCTCTCTGCAAGGTTTTTGATGAGGGGGGAAAAAAAATAATAAAAAACAACCCCAAAAAAACAAGTCTAGGAATGCAATTTGGACAAATCTGAGGCGGCAACTAAATGAAATGGACTGCATTTTTTAACTATCAGATAGTGCTGCAGGCATTACTAGTCTTGGCTTTATATAGTAAAATGTTTCCTCATCCCATCATACAATATATTTAAATTAAGGTTGAATTAAGGAATCCCCTTCAGCGGTATAGAATCTTATTAGCTGAGATACTATTTAAATTTCTCACTAATAAAGAATGACATAATTGTGTTCTTGCTATGTTGTGGGTTTGTTTTTGTTTTTTTTTCCCCCAGACATGGAAGAATGAAGGCTTCTTTGCTTTGTATAAAGGGTTTTGGCCAAACTGGTTAAGACTTGGTCCTTGGAATATCATCGTATCCTTTTCAAAGGTGTGCAAAACTGTTAAGCTATCCATTCAACAGCAAGCACTGATGGACAGTTTCACAGGGTGCTCAGTGTGACAAGTGTCATGTCAGCACAGATATATTCCCTTTTTATGAATGGAAAATTGAATAGTTGACCATTTCCTTATTCAACTGCTGCTGGTCAGACTGAGTTGAGTCACACAGAGCGAATAGTAGAGTATGATCTTGTAAAACATTTTTTGTTCCTCCAACTTCACATCTGCCCATTTTCTTAGTTTGGAGTCTATTTTTAAGTAAAGTTGACCAGAGGAGTTAGGAAGGGGAGGGAATTTCCAGAACAGTGGAAACTATTGGCAGTTAGCCATGAAATCTTTTTGTATTTGTCTTAGTCTCACACAACCTGGGGTGTTCCAGCTGACTGGAACCCTGGGAAGTGGGTTGGCTGTAATGTTGTTTTTTACCATGAGCAAACCTACTTCAGCTCATCAAAGCTAAGTGAGTAAAGTCTCTAAGGGCTTTTGTAGTACTCTCCTGTCTCCTCAGTTCTGTGTTTGAGATGCTGAGGAACAGGGGTGGGAAAGCAGTTGGCATCACCAGCCTGAAACCTTTTGATGTGCAGGAGTGCCCTGCAGCAAGTTCTATTGTTCTGCATAACAGAAAGAAGCCAACCAGCACCATTACATAGGAGGGAACCAAGAGAAGATCAAAATTTCACATAGATGCTGCTGTGCTTTAGCAGTGAAGTGACCATTTCACACTGTGTGACCAGGAAACAGTTTTCCTTAATCAGCTGTTCCAGTTCTTCGTGACGTATGAACAGCTGAAGAAACTAGACTTCTGACGTGCTGAACAGGATGTTGAATTCTGTTCATGTATTGCTTGAGTTTAGATCAACCCGTAAGTTATCCTGAGTATCTGCTTTTTCTTGTCTGAAATGCTGGCCAAAGGAAGAGATCATTACAAGACCTGTTGTGAAGGAGAACAACTGGAAGCAACTTAAAAGCTGACTGGCTCCTGTACCGATGGCTTGCTCGCATGATTTGGTGGATGGCGTGCACTGTTTTCTAGACTGAACCAAGCATGGTGGAATATCTTCTGCCAACTATTCAAGTGTTCTTGAATGTGAAGGTGTGTAATGCAACTTTATGCTGTTGAGACATGCATGGTCTTCACAGGTGTAAGAAACAAAGAACAGTCTTTCTGTAAAGGAAGATCAGTAGTATCAAGGAGCTGGGCTTTTTCTGTATTCAGAAGTGTATACGATTCGACTGCAATAGTTGATAGCTTCTGATTAATAGAAAGTGTCACAAGGTGTCTTTGCAGGCTTTCAGTTCGGCAAAATACCCTGCTGCAATACAAAATCTGCTCCTGGTTTTAGAGCTTTCCTGTGTTCTGAGTCTTCAGACGTCTGCATAATTTGCTGGGAATAATCCAACTTCGTCTGAAACTGCCGTTGCTGTGGATGTTGGATGTCAGTTTTGCGTAGCTTGAGGAAAGCTTTTTCCAATGTATCATTCCTGATTTTTCAGCATAAGTGATTCTTCAACGTATTAATATGTAAATTGTGAGAGTTCAAACAAGTCCAGGCTCATCTGCCTCTCTTGCAGAGAAGCTTTCCATGTTTCTTCTGTTTTTAGGAAGAACTATATGTACTAATGGTTACTGGCTGTTCCATATCACCTGAAAAATGAAAGTTTCACAGTGAGTGGTTCATGTAGGTGCCTATATGAAATGCCTATATATAAACCCATATATAAAATGCCTATATATAAAACCCTCCGAAGGTAAGTCTGCCATAAAGACTGCTTTCCTTGTTGGTTTTATTTTTATTTTTTTGTCTGGGTGTTGTTTTTTTGTTGTTGTGTTGTTTGGTTTTTTTGGTTTGTTGTTTTTTAAAAGACATCCAAACCTAGAACTACTGAGCACTTTTGTTTAGCAAACAGTCCCAGGCTGCGCGTTTTGTGCAGGTAAACACTTATGCAGGAATCATCTACAACGCCCTTAAAGCATTACTCTTTGGCTTAAATGTGTATCAAAACTTCCAGGCCATTAACCAAGCAGTGTTATGTCAAGGTTCTTACAAATGTTGCTGTGAAATTCCAAGAAAGGAACTGCGTGAGATGTAAGTCATACGATGGTCCTTCTGTGTACACAGAGGGTGGCAAAGCAGGATACATAGCCCTGCATTTCTGTGGTGGTGTGCTAATTTTGTAAATGTTCTTGCTTAGTCATACATTCCACTTAAAGAAATTTCATTGCGATTTCAAATTTGTTATAATCACTTGAAGTCACTGATTTTGAATTCACAAATGGATTTTTTTTTTTTTATTAGAAATGCACAAGGCACTTTCTTTCCTAAGGCATGATGTTTTTCTATGTACATGGGTATGCTTATGTGCAGTGTTTTTCCTTGCAGCTGTTTCTATGCTCTAATAGAAATATTTGTAAATATTTTTGTACACTATGTAAACTGTATGTTTCACATTTTTAAGCTTACTAAAAGTTTTAAAATTGTTATGTAATTGACTTTGAACTGCTTTGTTTCTAAGTTTCAAAGGGGGTTTTAAAGTACTTTGAGGTGATTACCAAAGCAAAGCTGTTGCTGGCATTGAACGGTGATGATGTCATTGGTTATTTAGCCAAGGCAGCCTCAAGTTGCTGTAGTTAAAAGCTTATGTTCTTGTGACTTACTGAATAACACGCACTACCTGTATGTTTCCACTGTTCTTTGACCTATCTTAAACTGTACAACTGTTTCCCACTCTATTACCAAAACTGCTTGGTCTGGAACAGGTCAGTCAACTTAGTTTTGTGAAATATGTTTATTCTTAAACTTGTAGCCAGGGTGGATTTCTGGAGTTTGTGTGTGGTAGCCCAAGTGTGACAGATGCATCTCGGAGGGGATGAGGAATCTGCTGGTTTGGAGTAACAGGGGCAGAGTGCACAGCACCAGTTAGTCCGTGGGGAAGCTGGATGAGGACAGATGGACAAGATGAACTGAAATCAGCTGCTGAGCATGGAGGGTATCAAAATGATGAAATGGGAGCTCAGGGTCTCAGCTGAAGCTGAGCTGAACTCTTCTGGACACTTTGAGTCAAAATTCATAGGATAGCAATATTTTTCCATGGGGATGCCACAGAGCTTTCTAACATATAACAAGATTTATAGAGACAGAGGTATTATCTACCTCATATTTCAATCTAAATATTGTATGGTATTTGCCATTTGTGTTCATTTGATAGTTTTGCAACCACAGAACCAGATGAGTCACCACTAATGAGGAGGCATTTTTTAGGTTTAAAAGGAGTTCTGAAATTCAGCAAATACCTGAAGTGATTTTTCAAGCTCTTTAATTCAGACATGCCTTCATTAGGCTTTAGTTTGTGTAATGACAAAAGATTTAAGTTTACAAAAACTAACAGCACAACACGGATAACGGATGGTATTTCCAAAATAAAGAATTAATTCAGAATTGGTTCTGAGGCACGGTGCAAAGAGTGACTCTGGTTAACGGGTGATGGTGCAGCAGGAGGAAAACTAGTTCAGTACTGGGGAAGGTGTTTGGGGATGTAGATGCTGTGGGAGTGGGGGGCGGGGGCTGTCTCCCTTTACCTGCCTGTCTCTATCGCCAGGGAACTCGCACAAGCAGCGAGCGGAAGGATCGGTTCTGAGGTTCACGGTGCGGTGCGTGGCTGAAAGGGAGTGTTTGCGTTACCCCAGGGCGGGCACGGCGCCCTCCTGGGTTTCACACCTTGGCACCGGCCACGTGTTGTGGGGCAGGTGGAGAGACCCAAGGAGGATGCCTGGCCTCTGCCTTCTGCTCCTTGAGATTTTGCATCTGCTCCTGCTGGGCACACAAGTGCTCCCGGGTGCTTCAGGGCCCTGTTATAAAGTCACATCACACTCCAGTAGCAAAAGCTTTTCAATATTTTGCTCGCTGTTTCATAGACTCATAGAATGGCCTAGGGTGGAAGGGACCTTAGAGATCCTCTAATCCAACCTCCCTGTCATGGGCAGGGATGCCTCTCTACTAGATCAGGCTACTCAAGGCTCTGTCCAACCTGGCCTTGAACACCTACAAGTTTCAGGTTTTGACACCTCCTAGTTTCAGATAAGCTAGAGTTACTGAACTCTACAACTCCTTGAAAGGAGGTTGTAGTGAGGTGGGGTCGATCTCTTGTCC
Source organism: Trogon surrucura (assembly GCA_020746105.1). Taxonomy (NCBI): domain Eukaryota; kingdom Metazoa; phylum Chordata; class Aves; order Trogoniformes; family Trogonidae; genus Trogon; species Trogon surrucura. The sequence goes on along the minus strand of CM036617.1, from coordinate 33,601,834 downwards.
AAAGGAATGTATGGAAAATCACGTTGCCAGAGGTCAGTGTTCACAAAGAAGACAGAGGAGTCTTCACTTTATTTGAATAAAGTGAGAGTTCACCGGTGTTGCCAAGTCCCACTGATCCGCCTATTCCATGTTCCCCCTTAACATGTATTTCCCTTAACAACACACATCACATGTTTCATTAACTACCTTTATGCCCCCAGGGCGGAGAAGTTAATATCCATAGGCCTATTAAGCACTCTTTCTCAAAGACCAGAAGTTTAGAGCATCCTTGCTGTTGACTTAATGAACAGCCCTAATGGTCCAGGTGTCTGTCATCTTCTCCTTACAGACTGCATCCTGTGACTCCCTCACTCACGAGGGACACTCTCCTCTTTGTTCCATCACTACCATGAAAAAACCACACACTGCCCTTCTTGGTTTATCACTTGTTTGTAAAGACACTCTTATTCTCTCAGGAACAAGTGATGAGAGGAAATGGCCTCAGGCTGCAGCAGGGGAGGTTTAGATTGGATATTGGGTAAAATTCTTCCCTGAGAAGGGCTCTCAAGCCCTGGCCCCGGCTGCCCAGGGCAGTGGTGGAGTCCCCATCCCTGGAGGGATTTAAAAAACGTGATGTGGTGCTCAGGGACGTGGGTTAGTGGTGGGCCTGGCAGTGCAGGGTTAACGGTTGGACTTGGTGACCTTAAAGGTCTTTTCCAACCGAAACCCTTCCATGGAGGTGGCCTCCCGAGCTCGGGCAAGTGCCAGAGTGCCCAAAATAGAAAGGGGAGCACGACAGCTCCTGCTGGTTAGCTCACTCGGTCAGAGCGTGGTGCCGATAACACCAAGGTCAATCCCCGTTCAGTCCCCATGTGTTGCCTGATCTAGTTGAGAGGCGTCCCTGCCCATGACAGGGGGGTTGGATTAAATGATCTCTGAGGTCCCTTCCAGCCTAGGCCATTCTATGATTCTCGGCGGCAGCACCGGTGTGACGCGGGAGTCCAGGCAAGCCTTGCGGAATCGCCCTCACTCCGCACTGTGCCCCACCCCATCCTCCGCCTCTCCCTGGGCAGGCGCCACCCTTCCCGGCAGAACCCGGCGACGCGACGCCGCAGCCGCCTGCGCTCCTCCCCGCCGGCAGGGGGCGGCAGCCCAGGCGGCCGCTCCTCGCTCTCTCTCCCTTCCCCTTCCGGCCCCCGTGACGCACTTCTCCTCCCCGCCAATGACGCCGCTGCCACGCGACGCGGAGCGGGGCGCGCTGTGCCTCCCCCGGAAGCGCCGCCCGGCTCGCGAGCGTTCGGCCCCGCTCCCGCGCCTCGGCCCGGCCCGGCCGCCCCCGCCGCCAGCATGGCGGAGCCGCCGCCCCCCGAGCCGGCGGGCAGGGACGTGCGGGACCGCCTGAGCCTGTGGGACCGCCGCCCGCAGCCCGCCGCCCCGCTCAGCGACCGCCAGACCGATTCGGTGCTGGAGATCAAGGCGGCGGCCGAGAACCTGCCGGTGCCGCCCGAGGTGAGGCGGCGGCGCTTGCCCCGGCGGGCGGGAGAGGGGTGAGAAGGAGGGACGGAAGGAAGGAAGGAGGCGCCGCGGTGCCACGTCGCCAGGCGGCCGGGGGTGGCGGCTCGGCCCGGCCCGGCCCGACCAGCTGGGGCCTGCGTGGCTGCCGCTCCCTCCCGGGTCCTCTCGGGGTCCGGAGGCGTTGTGCGGACCGGAGGGGCCCTGAGCCCGCCGCCCCGTTTCGCCTCCCTCGGGGGTGCTCGGCAATTCGCGGTGCTGCCCGCCCGCCCTGGCTTGCCGGGGGGCTGTCGGCAGCGGTGGCGGCTTTCCTCTTAAAAGCCGCAGGGCTTACTCTGCCCGCCCGTACTGCAGTTGGCCAGATTTCGTCCTCCTGGAGTTGAGAGCTTCAGCCGTGGAGTTCGGTCCCCTCTGGTTTGATCCCGACCGCTGCTGGCCCCTGTGTTACTTCCTGGTACAACTTAGAGATGGTTCAAGGAGCAGCGTGAAGCTAGGAGTAGTAGGGGAAGGCTTAGCAACTTGTCATTGCTGTGGATGACATGGACTCCCGCTCAGTTATGAAACTCTGACAAAATGATTACTTACTAATGTTCCCTTCGTCTGCAAAAGGGGAGTGAAAGGTGCCTTCCTTAAATGCACTTTTCATGAGAGGCTTTATGTTTGAACAGGGTCATAGCACAAGATATACTGCCATAAAATCAACAAAGTTGGCTTTCAGCAAGTGACTGAAAGGTCAAAATAACAAAAGAGAGAGTGTAAAGCAATTTGTTCCTGTAATGCACCTGTTTCATCTCAGTCTTCCTGCTTGCTTTTTTTTTTTTTTTGTGTGTGTGTGTAAGCTGTATGCCACTGTACTAAAGTAAATATTGGCAGGCGTCCAAAATGATTGTAGGAGGATGTGCTTCTATCCAGGGATGTTCTTAAGGATCTAAACCAGCTTTGCAGCAAGGCAGGTGCTGTATTTGACAATCAGAACAACAGGGATGCCAAGACATCGAGTACTTCAGCTGGTCTTGGCTCCCGATGAAGTGGATTAGGAGCAGTGCTCTGAAAAAGCAGACTCTGATGGACTTGGTTTTTCCTCACAAAAGAAACCCTGGCTCCTCAACTAAGGTCCTGCCTTGTTTTGGGGAGCGGGGGCAAGGGCTGTGCAGAAGTTGAACAAGATAGGTCAGTATGTCTTGTCAAGTAGTTGAAATCCTGATTGTTCTTTCTGTGCTGGAGTAATGTTACCACACAATGAGTATTTTACTAAGTGAGTAATTTTCTAGAGAGATAGCAGTTTGTAGTTAAGTAGTGATTTCTTTTTTTATGTTACTGATGTTCTCATCAATAGAAAACATAGCTTACTCATCAACTGAATTAAAAAGGATGTCACATTACCAGTATATAATGATACTGGGTTTTTTGAATTATTTTCTTTCATGTAAGCTAATTGATAGTCTCCAATCATGCATAAATACACTTTCTCTCTGGTTACTTTCTTCCATACTTTTGCTGCTTAAAAAATTACTGTGGCCAGTAAATTCCTGTTCAGCAAAGCTATTACCTGTCTTCTAAAAAGGCCTTTCTTTTTAGTTTGACTTCTTCACTGAAAAGCATTTGTAAGTATATGAAACCCTATTTTTTGAATAAGTTATGGCCTTGAATAAATTATGGTCTTGAATTTTCTCTGAATAACTGGCAAAAAAAAAAATTGACAATGTGTAGTGGTGTTGTCATCTTGTGTAGACAATAGTGGCATTTATTTTTCTTTCTGTGTGTGTTCTGAACTCTTATTTCTCAGATATTTTTCTAGTGCATTTCTCTGGGTAAAGAACCAGTTAAATTGGAGATTAAAGTATAGCTCTTCAGTATGTCAGGTACATGTACATTCAGTTTCTGTTCTTACACAAATGTTTATAAAATGCTTATATAAAATGCTGTATAATATTTTGTAGCTTTACCTAGAAAAAAAAAAGTGAAGTGTTTCTGGACATATGGCTATGGTACTTGTTGGTATATTATCGTATTGATAGATATGCTTGGAGAAGAGAAGGCTCTGGGGTAACCTAATAGCAGCCTTCCAGGACATGAAAGAGGCCTATAGGAAAGCTGGAGAAGGGCTTTTTACAAGGGCCTGTAGTGATACGACAAGGGGCAATGGCCTGAAACTGCAAGAGAGTAGATTTAGATTAGATACAAGGAAAAAGTAATTGACCATGAGAATGGTGAAGCACTGGCACAGGTTGCCCAAAGAAGCTGTGGACGGCCCATGCCTGGAAGTGTTCAAGGCCAGGTTGGATGGGGCTTTGGGCAGCCTGGTCTAGTGGGAGAGAGGTGTCCCTGCCCACAGCAGGGGGGTTGGAACTAGATGATCTTCAAGGTCCCTTCCAACCTTAACCATTCTATGATTCTATGAAAACATCCGTTACATTTATTTCTTCTAAAGCAGATGCCTGTAATTTTCTCGAGTCGATGCTTTGGCTTGCATTACTGCGGTTGAGCTGAATGGACTAATTCTCAGTAAGTTCACTCACTGAAGTTTGTGGATTTTTGTGAGCAGCTTCCAATTGAGGATTTGTGCAGCCTGACATCCCCGTCGCTGACTGTTACGCTGACGGCTGCGGTGCCGGAATCCACAGAGGATGTCCTCTTGAAAGGATTTGCCGTACTGGGGATGGAGGATGAAAGAATTGAAACGGCACAGCAGGTAAGTGATGCTGAATAACCTCCAAGTTGTGGTAACTCCCTTCAGAGAATTACATGAGTTCCTGTGTCTCTTGCCTAGCTTTTGGGGGTTCTGCTAATTTTGAGGGGCCATTCTCAAGATTCACAATGAAAGTTGGGGGGGAAAAAAAAATCATTGAAGTCTTAGCTCTTAAGTGACAGATATTTTTTCCAGTTTGTGCAGAGTCATACGTGAGATTAAGGCACTGCTTTATTAAGGTGGTGTTACTTGTCATATAGAAGAATGTCATGCCCCTTCTCCCCCTTCCTAAGGTGACAGCCTTGTTCTTGTGCAAAGAAAAACTGATGAAATTCAGTCTTTCCCATTTTAATTTAGTGGAGGAATAGAATACAGTATTTCAGTTGGAAGGGGCCTACTACGAGGAGTTGTAGTTTGTTTCCTTGGTTGATAATTAAGTTCTGAAACAGCTCTGTTTTTAACAAAAGCTCATCTTCATTTCATCGATCTGATTTCTTTGTTTTTCATTGATTGCTTTTGATACCTATATTGTTCACACCTTAAAATCTCTTCTAGTTCTTCTCCTGGTTTGCTCAGGTACAAGCACAGATGGATCAAGATGAAGGTGCCAAGTACAGGTACGTCTTCTTCCTCAGTTCCTTTCACTGTGAAAAATGTAAACCTTGAAGGACTTCATCTTGTCCGTATAATGTTAGCACGCTTTTGGATTCAGCTGGCGGGGAACGTGGGATTGTGTTGGAACGTGAAATTTTTCAAGGCAGTGTGCTGTGCTCCCATCGTGAAGGCCTTTGTGGCAGAGCAGTTGAAAGGGGCACAGATTTCCTTCTGAACTGCCCAGTATGTTAAGACAGCTTGAAATTCTTTCTGGCTCGTAGACGGGACTATAGACAAAGGTAATCTCGCAGCTTTTGTGTGCTTTTTCAGTGCTGCTGCTATTGAAACGGCATCCTCTGAGGGTGAGGCTGTGTAAGCAGGTGTGGCCGGGAGTCATTTCTGCTCCTGCTACTTGGCTCGGCAGTGACTGTGGCTGTGATGCTGTGTCTGCATTCCCCTCATTCCTTGATGCTTCGCTCAGCTCTAGTTTTGAGACCTGGCATTCTCATCTGTTTTTGTCTGTCAGGCTCAGTAGAACCCCTTCGCGCTGACTTCTGCAGTTACTCCTCAAAGAGTCTGAAGTAACAGCTGAGTGGCTTAGCCAAATCTGCTCGTGGCTTTTCTAGAGACTGGTTTGGGTTTTGAGACTTCAGACTTGCCCTTGGCCAGAAAGTGATGCTGTATTCCTCTCTTCTGTTTTTCTCTGTGTTTCTTTGATCTGTCTCTTTTTCTGACATTTGAGGACACGACGGTTGTTAAAAGCAGAGGTTTAGGCATACACTAAGCCCACAAACAGATCGTGAACAACCCCAGAAGAGTAGTATCCTTGTGCTTTGTCAGTTGGTGTGTTCATTATAGTGCACACAGGTACTTCAGTGTGCTCTGTATCCAGAATAGTTTGTAGGGTGGCCAATATGTAATTGTTTGCAGGAGGCCGAGACAATCAGAAGGAAAATGAGTTAAGTTCTTTGCCTGTTGTATGCTGAAGGGTTGCATGTGACTATGGAAAATTGTGGGTTTACTTGCTTCTTTAGGTGTAGTAAAGTAGAGCTTGGAAGTTTTAGCCAGCATCCAGGAGGAATTAATTTTAAATGGTGTTTTAGTCAAGCTGAATGCTTGGCAGATATTTAGCAATCATTGGGAGTTTGTATCTACATCAAACCTTAGACAAACTCAGTGACATTAGATACTGGATCTATTTCGCTTTAGCCTCACAGTAAGTTTTGGATTCTCTGGATAATTTCAACTACTTTACGAGAGGAAAAATGTTTTCTAGCAGGAAACTGAAAACTATGTAGAAGAAGAGACCGAAATTAACACCCCTGTTGCAAGAAAGCAGGGAGAGCTTTGACTGTGGGCAGTAGCCTGCAGTAGTCACTATGTTTGTGTCCTCCCTTTAGACACTATTTACATGCTCTGGACTAGTTGGCGTGCATGCTGCTGCTTTCTGCCTAGGCTTCCTGTAAGGAATATCAGGGAAATGGAGTTACTGCAGTGGCTGTTTGAAACCCCACAGCTGTTATTTCTGTGGGTCACAGAACTTCTCTTATTGTGCCCTCCTGCTCGATGGTAGTGATGTTTTATTCCTAGAGGGAAAGGTAGTAACGATGTCCTTGCAGACAGCTGGATTTGTAAGTACAGGAGGGGAAATTTTACTTTTGTTACCACTTGATTCTCTCTTTTTTTTTTTCTTTTTTTTTCTTTTTTTTCTAGACAGATGAGGGATTACTTGTCTGGCTTTCAAGAGCAGTGTGATGCTATCTTGAACGATGTGAATAGTGCCCTTCAGCACCTGGAGTCGCTGCAGAAACAGTATCTTTTTGTGTCCACGAAGACAGGAACGCTGCATGAGGCCTGTGAGCAACTTTTGAAAGAGCAGGTAATCTTTGATGAGAGGATTACTGGAAACTGCCAAGATACCATAAATGAAAGGGTTATTTTATTTTATCAGACTGGGAAAAATTATGAGCTGTGATGACCTTGCTTCTGGTGTTTCCCCTGCAATTAGGGTGTCAGGGTCTGTGCAATAAGATGTTCAGGATGATATAAACTTTATTCAAGAAGGATGTGTAGCTGAGGGGAGCTTTTGTAACTGATGCCTGACAAGTGCAAACTTTATTGAGATTAAAAATTCATATCACCCACAGAAGTAGTCTGAGCTGGTTATTGCAAAAAGAAAGTTTTGGAGTTTTCAGTTTTGTTTTGTTTTTTTAAGATACAAGCTTGTTTCCCATGTACTTTCTTTCTCCTCATGGACTGCTCCAACAGTGATATAGTGAAAATGTCTTTTTATCATAACTGGATAAGGGAGAACTCTTAAAGGCTCCAGTCCTGAAATACAGGATTTCTATGGTTCTCTGATGACAGAGTTGCTGTTTGTATGCAGTAGTATCTGTGAAATGCTGACAAACCTGTAGAATATGTATTTTTAAAAATACTATTGAGAGTAATGTGTTTTTTCTCTGGTAAGAGAGAGCAAGTGAGCAGTGCTGTATTCCGACTCTTTCGTTGTACTTTTTTTAGTTTTAACTTTTCTAAAGCTAGTTAACACTGGTGTGTGCTGAGAGCTGAAAGGGAGGATGAATGATTTTTCTATATAAATATATATTCAAACTACTTGCTAGGTTACTGATTTTCTTTCACTTTTTTTTTTAATAGTCAGAACTTGTTGACCTGGCTGAAAACATCCAGCAAAAACTTTCTTATTTTAATGAACTGGAAAACATCAACACAGTAAGTATTGTTTCCCTGATAACAAACTTAGAAAATGAATGTGTACAGATCTTTTGAACTTTGTCATTGACACTAAGTTACTTGGGTTCCTTACAACAATGCTTTGTCTTCTTTTTCAAAGAAATTAAATTCTCCTACGCTGTCTGTGAACAGTGAAGGATTCATTCCCATGCTGGCTAAGCTCGATGATAGTATTGCATATATTTCATCGCATGTAAGTAATTCTGTGTTGGTTTTAGTTAAATCTTAATAGTTTCAAAAACTGTGTATTCATACTGGTTTTGTGTTGTTTGTTTTCCCTTAGAGATGTTCCCTCTGGTTTTATAAACTTAAGGAATTTCCACTGAACATACTTGATATTCTGCTTAATTTTTATTAAGTACTAGTTTTAGGTTTTGCTAAATTTTGACTCTTGTTTGTATTAAAAACGGATTTTTTAATTTTTTTTCAGCCGAATTTTAAAGACTATCCTGTATATTTGATTAAGTTTAAACAATGCCTTTCTAAAGCTATGCACCTTATCAAGACATACACTGTGAATACGCTACAGAACCTCACAAGCCAGTTAATGAAAAGGGTAAGGTGAATCTGTAAGTGGTAACTCGAGCTGTACTGAAATGTCTGTTGTAACACTATGAGATTTTCTTCTCTTTTTATTTTCTTTGAACCGGCTGCGGCGCACGCTGCTGTCCGTATTGCCAAGGCAGGGGGGGAGGGAGCACAAAAGAGAAATGTGAGTGCTGTGGGGATCTGTTTTGGATGTGAATTATTAGAGGCAGAGAGAAAGCCTGCAGTGAAGACTTTGAAGAGTGTGAACAGGAGCTGGGCGTCAGATAAGAACTGTTAATTGCACAACAACTCTTGAGTTCATGTTGTGACTCTTCCAGGATTATATTCCAGTAAGTATTTTTGGGTCACCTTGGTCATCTAAATATTTTTCATAAATCTGCAGTGCTTTGTGTAGCTGCAGAGAGTACCTGTCACGGGTCCCTCCTGGTTTTGGCAGTATCTTTCGGTTAGTTTTAAAATGTTGAAAGTGATGTTAGAGAGTCGTGGGGCAGGGTGAGGTGCTTTACTCCCAGTAAAGCACCAGTGGGATTCCGGCATAAAGCTGAGCAAGGAGGTTTTTTTTTTGGTCTCATTAAAATGTTCATAGTCTCCTGCTGCAATATTTTGTCTGAGGAGAAAGGAGAGGGGGATGTTTCTTTCTACCTACTTTCTGTCTTTCTTCAGTTAATAGCTCTATGCCTCACGCTCAGTTCTGTTACAGGGAAGCTTGTTATCGTGAGGGATAACCAGTGAAATTGAAAGGTGCTAAAATTGAGACCTGACAGACCTAAAAGGAGGGGATTTTAGACAGTGTTCCTGGAAACTTGCTAGAGGATACTTCTGGAGTGAAGATTTTGGTTAAGTGGCATTGAACGGTTCTCATGTTTGTTACAAAGCTAGTTTTTATTTTAATGAAAGTATCGTAGCTTGGTTTGATGCCAGTGGACTGCTGTGACTGAGCTGAATTCGAGCAGAATTAAACATCTTGTAATAAGCATGTCTACAGAAAGAAGCGAAATCTTTTTTCTGGATTTGAATTGCTACTTAGCAGTTTTAAGTCAGAAAGAAAGGACCTCTTTTAGGAGTCAGGTGAGCTTCACCTTCCCGTCTACATGAGCGTTTCGTGAGTGTTTTGGACATACCTCTGAAACATCTAATACCTGCTTCTGTGGAAGTGCAGTATTGGGCTGGTGGTCTTTAACCAGGATCAAGCATTGAGATTTCCTACTGCAATGCAATACGAGGTCTTGTCAGGACTGGAGAGGGACTGATGAGATCCAGATGCTTTTTGTTACTCCTCATATGTTTGAGGATTTTGACCTGTATTTGTAGAAGGACTATTGAGTTTCTCACAGAGATGAAAGTAGGAGATGGGTTAGGTGGAAGAATTTTCCTGTCCTCGCCGTGTTTCAAGGGAAGGCTATTTGGTTCTCTCTGTTGTCAACAGAGGTAAGGGGAAGCAAGCCTAGTGGCTAAACTGGGTCTTTGCTCTGCTTCGTTAAAGGTAAAATTTGATTAAGTTCAGGCTCTCTGTCCAGCTAAACTGGAGAACTACAGGAGGAACTGCCTCAAAATGTGATGTTCCAGTCACAGCTTGAATGCGAGCTGAAACTTAGCTTTTCTGCCCTGGGACTGGCAAATAAGAGGGAATTTTTGTTCCATTTTAGTTCTACAGATTAAGGAGCAACAATCAGTACCGCTGTGGCAGGTCCAGAGGAAATTGTTGTCTCTAATGGAGAATGCTGTAATTACCAAAAATGTTACTTTTGCTGTAGAGACTGTTGGTTCAAACTTTTTTGGGGGGTTTTGTTCTTCCATCTGTCTTTATCTGAGTTCTGAAACAAGCATCCCTTTCTACATGGAAAGTGACAAAGAGCTGTTCCACAGGCAGTATATTCTAATTATCTTGGCCATTAAATAGTAAAAGCCAAATATAGTATTTTCCTTTTTAACCAATTGCTCATCTCTTCTTTCAGGATCCTTCAGCTGTGCCAAATTCTGACAATGCCTTCACACTATTTTATGTAAAATTCAGAGCAGCTGCTCCCAAAGTCAGAGTAAGTAGGCTGGCAACTAACTGTTAAAAGGGAAGCTATGAAAATGGGGGTTGAAGTTATTAATAGTGTGAATGCAAGAATTGTGTATTGTGCAAGTGTGAATGTCTGAAGATTGCGTATTGTGTCGATGGAAAATACTGCAAGTGGTTTTCCCATTATTATAAAAAATAATTTACTGATAATGCTATTTTCTTTTTCTTTTTATTGCATAGACTCTTATTGAACAAGTAGAGCAAAGATCTGAAAAAATGCCAGAGTGAGTATGCCCATGTAATTTATGTTCAACAATTGTAAGTTTGGAAAATCTTTGCTTTTAAGTACTGTTTAACACATTATTTGATTGAAATTTACGTAGACCTGAAAGAGGGTATTGGAATGACTTTTATATTTACCAGAAAATGAGCTACAGGATCATGGAATCATAGAATGGCCTAGGCTGGAAGGGACCTTAGAGATCATCTAATCCAACCTCCCTATCACGGGCAGGGACACCTCTCAACTAGATCAGGCTACTCAAGGCTCTGTCCAACCTGGCCTTGAACACCTCCAGGGAGGGGGCAGCCACAACGTTTCTAGGCAATTTATTCCAAAGTCTTGCCACCCTCGTACTGAAGAATTTCTTCCTAAGATCTAATCTAAATCTATTCTCCTTCAACTTAAACCCATTTCGCCTTGTCCTGTCAGTGGACACTCTTGTAAAAAGTCCCTCCCCAATGCAGTTACTGTTTTAATTTCTTGGCTAGGTATCAGCAAGTTCTCAATGAAATCCATCAATGTTACCTGGACCAGAGGGAGCTTTTGCTTGGTCCAAGTATCGCGAGCACTGTTACAGAATTAACCAGTCAGAACAACAGAGATCATTGTGCTCTGGTAGGTAAAGTGGTCGTGTGTTGTGCTTTCGTTACATTTTAATCCCTCCATCCTGCAAGTAAAATGTGTTGACTTAATTCAATCGTTTACATGCAGAATTGTCACTTTTGTTTTTGAATCATTATCATTTTACTAACATGTTTGAATGATGGTGTTTTGTGGAAGATTATTCTATGAAAATGTTGCTATGTAAATTTCCTCAGGAAGATAAAGGAACAGAAGAAGTTTCACAGTGAGCTTTTATTTGGCTAATAACATCTTTTCAGTCCTTAATTTTATAGCTGATCTTAATAATTTTGAATTTCACAGGGCTTCAATTTAATCATAGCTGTAGTAATAATAATAATGATACTACAATATGTAATGTCATGATATCTATAATAATAATATATTGTAATATGTCCTGTGGTACCAATGCAAGGAAAATAATTTAATAATCGAGTGTTTGTGTTTCTGTGGATGCAGGTACGAAGTGGTTGTGCCTTTATGGTCCATGTATGCCAGGATGAACACCAGCTTTACAATGAGTTCTTCACAAAACCGACACCAAAACTGGAGTAGGTGGTACATGCTGGTTTTGTATTACTGCATGCTGTATTTACCACACTGTGGTGCATCAGACTGTTAGGCAGCAAATAGGGTTGTATTGAGCCAGCAAGGAAAAAACTGTTAATTTATGCATCAGAATTTGATGTTCTTTTGTCTTCTTTTTAACTTCGGGGAAGCTGATATAGTTTGTGTTCTTCGTAAATAACCTGAGTAATGTAAATGCTCTTTAGGTGCTCAGAAAGAGATAAAAGGTGCATAATTGCTTTGAGAATAGTTGTAGACATTTACAGTGCTGCAGCTCTCGACTGGTTTTGTGCTGCCTCTATGCCAATGGTTTGCTCTCTGCAGAAGAGCTTTTGATGTACTTTGGTGTAAAATTAAGCTGGTGAACTTCAGCTGTTTTTTTTTTAATCAAGGATTTAGAGTTAGTGAGCTGCCCTTACTGTCAAGGAGTATTTGCATGTGCCTGTACAGAGCTGAACGGAACTGAATAGAAAACAGGGTAGTGAACACCTGACAAGAACAGTGTCTGTATGTGCCTTGCCTAGATCTAGAAGGAGGGGCAGGTTGTTGTCTTCTCATGGTAATTGTGTTATAAAAGAATAGTGTTGGGTGTGGGGTTTTTTGGGGTTTTTTTTGCAACAGACCTGTAATACTAGAGCAATTGAGTAATACCCCTTTTCCATTTTTCTGGTGTGTTTTAATAATGATATTTAATTCTGAAATTTGGGCAGGCCATGTTCCCTTGCTATGAAGTTCATGAATGTTCTATATTCCTATTAATATAACTGAGATACTGATTTTGCGTTATCCTCAAATCAAATGTAGCTTGAGTTGAGTAAGTGTAACCTGTAAAAAAACCCTGCCTGCTACCCTCCCTTGTCTTCTAAAGCTAAAGCAAGACCATAAAGCCTTGCTAGAAATAAGCTGTAGTGCCAGCATGGTAGCAGTCTTACTCTCTTCTGAGAAACTGAGGTCTTGTGTGGGACATGCTTAGAATTTGAGGTGACATAAACAAACTGGTTTCAGAACCAATTTAACTATTTCCGTCCAAAGCCTGAAGTAAACACCCCTAATTGAAATCAGTGTAAAATGTTCAGGTGGAAATTTTGTCACTGTTGCTCTTCACACCGAGAATGAGAATAGGCTTCTGAATATTTTTGAATCAATGGGAAGTAGTTACCTCCTTTTATAAGAACTTGAATCCCTTATTTTATTTACATCTAAGTAAAATATTTCAAATAGTAAATATTAGGTTTTTCTTAGCTGCATAATAAATAGCCTCATATTTTTTTCTGAAGTGTTGAAGTGCTCATTTGTGAAGTGTCAATGTGCAGATAAGAGTTAACCAAAAATTTAACTAAGAGTTAGATACCTGAGGTTGGGTTGTGTTTACTAATAAGGCTGTTGAAACTTTCTCTTTTGTGTTGGCTTTTAATGTGGAGAATTACTGTTTTATGAAGTTGGTTGTAAAGCTATGAAACACAACAGAAAAGAGACATTCAGAATGTTTCTTCTGTGGGCATTCTTCTATGAGCATTTTTCGTCACCTCTCTGAAAGGAACTGAATTGTCTTTGTACTGTTGTGAGACATTCTTTGTGAACTAGGAAAAAGAAAATATAGTGCAATAAACTCAACAGCTGAGCCACACTGTAAATACTTGAATATATTCTTAGAGTTTATATTTCCAAGTTTAACTGAAGAATTACTTAATTTTCATCTACTGGCAACAGCATTATTACCTAATCTGTGATTAATGTAGAGAGCGTTGAGAATGGCAAAAATGTCTAGAATGATGGCTACTGATGTCTTAACCAAAATATGCATCACTTTAAACAAGAAAGAAGATGATATAAGTCAAAGTGGCATTTCAGGTGTTTGATATTGCATTGGTACCATAACTTCAGGTAGATTGTAAAGTGAGCCCTGCTACACTGGAACTTGTTACACAAAAGATTACCAAGCTTTAAAAAAAGCTTTTTACCATTAAATAATCTGTGTTTGTGATAAATTTTTATTTTAGCATTGCAGGATCCTGAAAAGTATTTTGCTTTTATTTTTTTTCTTCATAGTGAGCTCTTGGAGAAGTTGTGTCTTTCACTGTATGATGTCCTGAGGCCAATGATCATCCACGTCATTCACTTAGAGACGCTTTCAGAACTCTGCGGGATTCTCAAAAACGAGATGCTTGAAGATCATGTACAGAACAATGGTAACTCATAGATGGAGCCTGATTGTTTTTAACCGTTTTCTTAACTGATGAAATGATTAAATTGTGTAGGCAAAAAAAAACTTAGATTTTTTTTTCTTTCTAATGAGTCTTAAACATGTCAAAGATTAAGTAAGGTTATTCGAAATAAATTGTGGGGGTTTTGTTTATGATTTGTGTTTATGGATCTGTGTATATATTCATTTAAATTAATATAGTGGTGTTAGAGTCCTATTTTCTCTAGATTGTACAAATGCAAGCAGGCATCCACCCAGTGTGTGTATGTGCGCTGGGATTGATCTAAATTAACTTTTAAAATACTTTGCTTGGCCCTGCTGATACACCGTCCATGTAGAGCTTTCTGCATACGTGATCATGAAACAAAGGAAAGCAAACCTGATTTTTTTCGTTCTCCTTGACGTACTGGAAATTGTAACTTGATCAGAGGAGTTTACATAGCTGGTAGAGATTTTGGAATTTGGAAAGTGTTCAGAGCCCCTAAGTCTCGTAGAAGTGAGCTGATAAACAGAAAAAACTCCGTGTCTCGTTTCCTTAGTATGACCAATGAACTAATGGAATCGTTCCGCTGTCTTAACCTTGCATCAAGTGATAAATAGAAATTATACTCGATAGCTGGTGCATAAAGCAGCGTAGCTCTTTGTCTTTGAAGCTATGCCAATATCATGAAGAATTACTTGTTTTCCTGGAAGTAGAATTGTAATGCTGTTGGGAATCAGGAAAAAAAAAATTGTCGATATGATCTTTCACCTAATCTTAAGCCTTAATCAGGCTGATAAAATAGTACTGAAGTTGAACATGAGTTACTTTGGATGACCTGTTCTGGTAGGTAGGTATGTTAGCTTGGCAGCTCCCGACAGTCACGCTGCAGACGTGGCAGAAATGAAACATGTTGGTTTGATGTCTGAGAAGAAACACTGCTTGATGTACCCGGGCGTCGTGGTTTAACACCGACCGGCAATGAAGCACCACGTGGCTGCTTCTCACTCCATTCCTCCTACCCCTGGTGGGACGGGGAGGAGAATCAGGGAGGAAAAAAACCAACTTGCGTATTGAGAGAGGAACAGCTTAGTAACTGAACTAAAATGTAAGAATGAAAAGGAAGGCAACACACACACACACAAAAACGAAACAAAACCCGAGAAGAGATGAGTGACGCACAGTGCGATTGCTTGCCGCTACCGACGGATGCCCAGCCAGGCTGTGAGCAGCGAGCTCTTCCTCCTGGCCATCTCCCCCCAGCTTAGGTACTGGGCGTGATGTTCTATGGTGTGGTTCTATCCCTCTGGCTACTTCAGCTCAGCTGTCCTGGCCATTCTCCCTCCCAGCTTCTTGTGCACCTGCTTGTTCGCCAGGACATGGGAAACTGAAAAATCTATGACTTGGCACAAGCACTACTTAACGTGCTGCTGGTTTAGTTGTTGGTATCAACATTTTCCTCGTACTAAATCCAAAATACAGCACTGCATCAGCTAATAATAAGAAAAATAACTGTCCCAGATGAAACCAGGACACCAGGTCTCAAATAATTAGAGCACTTTATTCTAACACACCATCAGAAGTTATCAGGGTGAGATCGCATTTGCACAATCTAGTGAAAATTTGGGGGCCTGAAGCAACTACAATATAGAATTTGGTAATTGTTTGTCACAAACTTGCCTACATGCATCTGTGCCAAAAATAGTCTGACTTCATCTGCAGCAAGTCAGTTTTGTGATGGTTCTATATGTGATACTTGAAATTTTTCCATCAGTAGGCACAGTTTTGTAATTAACAAATCTGTGCCTTTGTTTTACCTTTCTCAGCTGAACAACTGGGTGCATTTGCAGCTGGTGTCAAGCAGATGTTAGAAGATGTACAAGAACGTCTTGTCTATCGGACGCATATTTACATTCAGACTGATATCACAGGCTACAAGCCTGCTCCAGGTGATCTTGCATATCCTGACAAGCTGGAGATGATGGAGGTATAGCATCAACTTTTTAAATGTCCTTGATTTGTTTTCTTTTGATATTCAGTATGTACAGCTGTGCAGTACAGTGCTTTGCAGATGGAGTTACCCAGTTCTTCGGTGCATGTAGTACTAGTGGCACTGTCAAACTGGCACCTACTGATGAGTTTATGGCCCTAAACTAGATGTCAGAGAACGCTTTGTGTCAAACTCGGTAAAGCTGGAGATAGTTCTCGCCGTTAATATTTTTATCTAAACTAGAAGCTTCTGAATTTTCTCACCCAACAGCAAATTTTAATTTACTTTGATAAGTAGTAGGTATTACCCGGTGCATTTTCTAGTTGAGCTGGAGCTGAAGATAAACTTTAGACAGGCACAGTTAGGTGCAAGTTTGTCTTTGGAAATACTGATCAACTAGTGTTTGGTACTTGTGTGTACATACGCTATGCTCAGACAGCACAAGGGAAGACTTGCTTGTACCTTTAGATAGATTCAAGTGTCTAGAAATGGTTTCCAGTAGCCTTTTTCAAGTTCTTATCAGTATTGACTGTTTTTGTAGTCCTTCCAAGTCATTGAGTCAATATTCCTGTTAAAAGGAGTCAAAGTAATTCTACTTACTTTAAAAGGTTAATGCTATATTGGTGGAAGATTTCGGAATGGAACTACTCTCAGAAGTGAAAAAAAAAAAGCCAGTAAAAGACTTCAAATTAGCTTTTGACTAGAGAAAACCGCATTTGATAAGCGATTGAAAGGTAGCACTGCATGGACGGGATTAAGTGTAGTAAAGGTTCCCCCTAAATAACTGTTACCATTCATTTTATAATGAGAGGCCCAAGTTTTCAAAGGGTTGAGTTGACTAAGAATGGCAATTCTGCCATGGATCATCAAGATCTGGATTTTATTGCTCTGTTCTGCTTTTCCTCCATCTACCAGAAGAGCTGGTGGTGCTCAGAAAATTGTAGGCCTTATTTTCACCTTACCAGTCAGTAGAGAAGCTGTGGTTTGACTTCAGAGTCGGAGCTGGAAGAGATTAAGGTTGTGTAACTGTACTTTATGGTGTTCAATTCTTACCTGTAAGCAGACAGGCACTGTCAGAAACTTCTTAGTACTGAACTCGTATTGCTACGAACTTGTCTTTATACATGTCTATAACTTTTATGGTTCAGTGATTAAAAGGAACCGTTCATAGGTTTTTAGGAAGGCATTCACAAATTCTGAAGCTAGTGAGTTTGTAGCGTATTTGACCTTGGTACTGGAAGTTTAAGGACTAGCAAGGTTTTGAAGAAAAAGCAAAAATAGTAATTGAGATGCCCACTCACACAAGGTGTAGCTAAATGGGATCCTTCTGTTCAGCACAGCTAGTGATCAGAAGTTTTACCGGTTAGGAGTGTAGATTTGCTTGTTTAGCTTGTTTTTTTGCTAAAAATGTGTGAACTTTTTGATGTTAACTGCAGCTTCTGTAAGCAAGCAATGCAGATACTTATTTTCTAACTTACTTTCTAACTGGGGTCCTATGGCCGTTCGGTTAGGAAGAAGTTTTACAGTTCATTCTAAATCAAGAAATTGCGCTGCTCTTAATATGTTCTCGTAAGGCTCCAGTTTTTGCCTGGTTTGACATTCATTTCGTTGTTTGATTGCTTTTAAAACCTCAAAACCTTGCTACTTAGAGAGACCTCCTGTCTGAGTAAATGAATTATTAAAATGTTAAAAGCACGGGGCAGAAATATTTCTTGTGCTGTTCTGCTCAAATATTAATGCAGTTCTGTGCCCATTCTTGTTTCTTCTCGTTGCTTTGAAGCAGACCAAGCAGTGGAAAAAGCTTGAAGTGTGGAAATGTTGAGTAATGTTAGGGGAAGGCTTCGTGAACTCCTGCAGGGAGTAAACTAGAGAGTACTTTGGGACCATCTGCGCGTATCATTTTTGGGAATAAAACCATTGCAGAAATGATGAAATCCAAGGGATTGTTGAATTGGGTTCCTCCGTTTTGAGTTTCTCCTTCTAGGTGACTTTTCTGGTTATTACTTTGAGATCAGTAAAAACAGACTAAATGGGAAGAACAGTGTTTTACACAGATCCCTGCAATATTTGTGAATCTTAAATTGGTATTGAAATGTTTCTGCTACTGTTTTGGAAACGTCTGTTTCTTTTGATGTCTTTGAAACACTGGGAAGCTGAGTGTAGCTGACTCCTTTTGCAGTTTAGTATGTTTTCTGCTATTGTAATCAAAGCAGCAGAATGCTGCTTAAATTTAGGAGAAAAAAAAGATTAAAATTTTGTGGTACGTCTTCCTCTGCAGCAAATTGCACAGAGTTTAAAAGAGGAACAGAAGAAGCTGCCATCTGAAGCTTCCTTTTCAGATGTCCGACTGGAAGATCCCGAGTCCTGCAACTTGGTTAAATCTGGTATGAAATACATCTCCTGTTGTCAATTAATGCATAAAACTCATGGAGAGTGAGCACTAGCTTGAGCCATTAGTGAGAAGCTTGCACGTATCTTAGAAGGTTCTTGTCCTAGAGAAATTCATAAGAGATTTTGAGAGGTGAACTTTGTCTCAGGGTTCTTAACTTTTTTTTTCTTTTTGGAATGAGAAACAGCTTAATCTTGTTCTTTTGGGTGGCATTTCTTTGTGCTTCCAGTGCAATACGTTCTGTGAAGCAACTATTGCAGCTGACGGCATCTTTTGCACTTTTTATAAAACTAAACTTCTGTATTCTGTACTGCAAAGCAGCCCTACCATTAAGGCGTATACTTAAGAACAAATCTGTTTGCTGTGCTAAGATGAGAAGGGCAGTTTGGTGTGTCAGGTGTGTCTCTTAAATTAATACTTTGAGCATCCAGGAGTGTCTTTGTACCTTTTACCTGAGAAGGCGACTTCTTCCTTCGAGTGTGTTTCTGCTTACTGAAACTAGCTAGGAATTTTTATCTGTTTCCAATGTTTCATTCCTTTTGATTATCTGGTAGTTCCTTGCTTTTAGCTTGCAAAGGTCTTTCTGGCTGTTTCTAGCAGGCTTCCACAAATCCCACAGAGAGCAGAGTTCGCCTTGCTTCAAGCCAGGTGTGGCATTTGCAAGTCCTGTAGATCCCACCTGCATTCAGGAGATGGAAGGAACCTACATTGTGTAGTTTGAAGATAATTGTCTGAGATAATTGGGATTATTTGCCCTTCAGAGGTGCCTCTCTCCCATTTCAGTGCCCGCAGGAGTAGCTAAAGTGACTAATAAATAGCCTAGGAACCTCAAACTGACAACTAAGGTCTTACAAACCTTCTAATTACTGTGACAAATTCATTGTTGCGAAAGGGAGAAAGGTGTTGCTGAATTATTTTAGGCAATTCTCGCACTGACCGCATGAACACTTCACAAGTGCACATTCCACCATTAGGTGGAATAGTTAAAAAGTTTTACTTTTTTGAATGGCTGCTAATTGGAATCGGATTTCTGATGCTATTGACTCAGTTGTTACCCAGGATTTAAGGACAGAATGAAAATAAGACAAGACTTCTGTCTGTCAGGTGTTGTGAAAATCCATTTAGAGCCTACAGAATTTATTGCAAAGGTTATTTAGGAGAAGCACTTTTTTGTTTGCAACCCACTCACGACAAAATTGGTTTTGCCATTATTTTTGCAGTTATTGACATGATGTTTAAACCCTATACTCTCTGTGTCTGTGTAATCCGTGTAGGATTATCCACATCAGAAAGGAAAGCATGAAGTAAACTTAATGTTTTCGTGGGCTGTTTTTTTTTTTTTTCTGAGCATCTCCTGTAGTTCCTTGATCACTAATGATTTTTTTTTCTTTTCTCCTGTGCTTTTTTTTTTTTTTTCAGTAATTGCTTGATTATTACTGCTGTTGAACTTAAGTGAGGACAGAGTGTCATTCAATACATGTCTGGAAAACTAACTCATTAAAAAAGGTCAACCTGACCCACCTCTGAAAGCAAATTCGTGTCTTTCAGAGCCATGTGCTCTAGACACACAAAGAATTGAGTACTGACCTGCTCAGAAAGGGGAAAAAAAAAAGAAATCCAAAACCAAATGTGTTTGGGTGCAATAAAATGTATTATTACTGTAAAGTCAGGATGATGTGCAGTCAGTATTGCAGTTGTCTTCAGCTGAAAGGACAGATGGGCAAGTTTTTCATCTGTGTATTTTGCTTTTAAACAGGTTCAGCAGAATCCCTTAATCCCAGGCACCAGACCACGATTTCACCAGCAGATCTGCATGGAATGTGGTATCCTACTGTCAGAAGGACTCTAGTGTGTCTCTCCAAACTGTACAGATGTATAGATGTACGCAAAAAATTTCTTTATCTAATCTTTTTTTTTTTTTTTAGAAGTTACAAAGTGTGACTAAGTATTTTAATGTAAGCTAGGAATGGACAATTGCTGGTCTCTGTTATCTCTTAGTCTTTTTTCTGGTATCTTTATGTAAAACAGGTGAACTGACAAATTTAAAGTCATCATTTCCAAGACAACTTTATAGAATCAGAGAAAAGGCACTGGTTTGTACATATATTGCTATTACAGAAATACTTCAGTGTCTGATGCTCCCAAAACTGAGTGAATAGGACAAGAAAGAATATAAAATTCTGGGTTGATTATAGAGAATGATCTTATTGCTGAAATGACTGGGTGAATGTTTCTTGTGATGTGCTTTGCGGGACATCAGACAAGGTGATGTTTCTGGTCTTGAAAATTATGAGTCTGAGAACATTTCTGATATGTGATAAAATTTTTTTCATGGCACATCTTTTCACTTTCCAAAACATAGGAGGCATTTCCAAAGTTTAAAACAGTAGGTAACAGAAACAAAAGTGTTGTTTACTTTGTAAGTATTTTGGTGCGTGCCCCTTAGAATCTAAGTCTGTCAGCTAATAGCATAAAAGGCAAATAAGTCTCTAAGAAACATAAAATGCAAGTGTTTCTGTTTTTTTTCTGTATATATTGTGTCTTTATTAGATACATTTCATGCATTTCAAAATATCGTTGATAAGTGTTACATGAAACTGCTACCAAGATGCTATTTGCTTAAGGAGAAGCTGGAAAATATTAATGCTTTATTGCTTAATATATCAATCTTATTAAAGATAAATGAGCATTTCCCCTTTTTCCAGCTGGACCTTTGGAGATGAGGTGGTTTTTGTGCTGTTTGCGCCTTGCAGTGTGTCTGCGTGGCAATTGTTTTGTTTTTCCACCAAGCTGTTCTGGCAGAGGTGGTGTGCCTTACCTGCACCCCGTAGGTCAGAGGAGACATGAAGTGGCAAGTCTTGGGGAGGTCAGGGCTGTCACCTCCTACTTGGGAGCGCTGGTGGAGGCTCAGCCTCGCAGGTTACTCCGTGTTGTCCAGGTTGTGGCAGCTGTCACATTAGTCTGTCACCTATGTAGACAACGTGGTTGTAGCTAAGTAATCTATGTGCTGGTAAGCACATCCTTCACAAACTCCAGCTCTTAAATTGCGGCTAAGCTTTGCTAGAGCTTTCTTTTTTTTTTTTTTTAACTTTATTTTGGTCTGCTTTCCTCTTCCCCGCAGAGGGCAGTGTTCCAGGGGTTATCACAGGAAGCTTTATCTGCCTGTATCCACTCGCTGCTGGGAGCTGCTGATTCCATCAGCAAGAACAAGGTCAGAATCTGTCCTTTGGGTCCGACTTCGTTCATTTATTTATTTATTTTCCACCCTGTCTGCATCTAAAGCCATTGAAGCAGTTGTTCAGTATCCTCATTGAAATCTCAGCCGAAAGCATGTTTCTCTGCCCCCCGAGACCTGACGGATTTGCCGTTTTTAGTTACAGTTAATGTGTTGTAAAGCAAAGATAATGATTCTCGTGCTCGCCTGGCTGAAAAGGTGGAATACAAATTGTAGCAATCATGTTTACAGGCTGCTCTAACTGGCGTGAATTCAATCAAGTGATACCTAAAGAAGTGCCAGAAGTCTCTGCTCTCTATACTTGTTTTTGCTGCCTGTTAACTCTCCTTTTTCTCTGCTGCCATTGTTTGAGTTTTCAAAAATATTTCTAAGTGTTAAATTCACGGGGAGGATTTTTTTAAATATTCTCCTCTTAGAACTGTTGTCAAAAGGTTTGATCGGATGTGCTGTTCAGAATTCAGTGCAGTTTCGTCAAGTCCTTTTAACTTTATTACTTTGAGTCGTTGGGATAAACGTTTTTTTTCTTCCTGTCACAGTTCCTTTAATGCAAGTACTGTAATAATTTGCTAATTCCTAACAGCCAGAAAGTGGTTTAAAAAAAAATAAAAAAAGTCTAAAATTTTTGAATTTGTATAAGCAATAAATAATTAGTAACAAAAAAAAGCTTTCATTGCGCTTTTAAATGAAGAGCTGTTTTGAAGTATTTCTTTCAAGTGTCCTTTGAAAAATGTTAAATATATTATCTTTAAAAAGAAATTCAAACCGTGTTTCCTTCTAGCTCGAGCAGATAACTTTTATATGTAATTGATTCAGAGTTCTACAGTTAATTATCCATTCCAGCACTGCGTATCAGGTCAGCATTGACTTAAAGTGGTGTAGAGAATGAAACTCATCCTGCAGTGAACCCTAGATGGGTTGGCCCAGGACTAGGATCTGACTGCTTTGTTCTTGGTGCATGTTACTTTAACATTATCTGGTGAAATCGTACGTGTAAGAATTAAAAAACAACAACAAAAACCCCTCAAGAAACCTTTCTAGCACTCATTTTTAGTAAACAACTCTGTTAAAGCTGCAAATTTAAATCAGATTTCTTCTTTATTATTTTATTTATCAGTTTATCAAGGCAAGTTCTCTTCCAGCTTGCAAAAGTAAATTTGAGTTCTTGAGTCCTTCTCCATTTTCCTCAATGAGCCGTGAACTTCAATGATTAAAAGCAGCACACTGTATAAATCACACAGCTAAAATAACTAGCAATGCAAAACTCATCGTCTCCATGGCGTGAGCTTGGCCTTGTGTAATTCTTTGTATCTTTGCTCTGTTGTTTAGAAATTAACTAAGCTTTGCATTTAATGACCTGAGAAAAATGCGTTATAAGACCTTTTCAAAGTAACACAGTCAGTGAAGATTATTACAGAAACCGTTTGACTTTTTTTTTTAGTCATTATAATGATTAAAAAAACCTTTAAAACCTGAAGTTTTTCTACTATAAATTATATGAATAACAGGAAAGAATTCGTGGCTCTTGTGAAGATAAAGTTTGTCTGTTTCAAACAGTGGATGCTTAATGTGGACATTTAGTGTTGTGACTGTTCTCAGAAACGTGAATAAAGTCCGTTTCTGCAGAGCTGTGTGTTAGGAGCGGTACAGGAGTGGGATTTGTCAATCCCAAAGTGTAGTTAATGTCACCACGGACTAAAGTAAAATGCCTGTTGGTAAGATTATTAGTATTAATTTTGTTAAAGAAAGTAGCTAATGAAAGTGGAGATGTTGAAGCTTTGCTGTTCATTTAATTTTTGTGGTTTTTTTTACATGTAATTCATGTTCTTTCTCTTGTTGTACTGTAGACCCAGGTTGATGGACAGCTCTTCTTAATAAAACACCTTTTGATTCTTCGTGAACAAATTGCTCCTTTCCACACTGATTTCACCATTAAGGAAATTTCCCTGGACCTTAAGAAAACTAGAGGTACTGAACAGTTGCTGGTGACAGAATGGGACAGGATTGTCCTCCCTGCCAGCAAAAGTTCTGGGTTTTTATTATGTTCACTTGCAATGACCTGTGTGCTTGTTCTAATCTCTTGCTTTGTTCTTGTCTTCTCTAGAAAAACACATAAAACCACTCTCTTATTCAGGACAATAGAAAATGTATTTATTAACAAATTCTTTGTATGAAATGTTGTTTGAGTGCTTTTGCTGCTGACCTAACTTATTTATCCAGTCCCTTTTAAGAACAGCTAAGTAAGCTATGTTTCTGTTGCGCAGAGATGTCTTGCTCCTTTTCTGACCCTTTAAGGAATACTGCTGTTTAGCAGGGGAAATTAACAATATACAGGGGAGTTGCTTAAAGCAAATTAAGGTTTCCTAGACCTTTCTGTGAGGTTTTGTTCTGAAAATAATTTCTTACATTGCAAGTTCAATAGACAGTATTGTTGAATAGTTTTACGTAGCAGCTGTGTCTATTGTAGGAAGGGGAAATAGAGAGTAGTGGTGCCATGGTCTTGTGTTTTGAAATTGTACTACAGTTCCTTGTAAAATGCAGAAGAAAACTTCAATACAAAAGTGAACTGTCATGTACTTGTCAAGTTTATAAAGATAGTGGTAAAAATAATTGGAAGCATGTCAAGTTTCTCTTCTTTCATTGACAAAGAGAATGCTGAAGAAATAATTTTTCTTTCCTGCCGTCTAATACGCTGCTGTTTTAACTCTGAAGCGAACAGTTCTTACACTAACCATTTCACCTGTTGCATCTGAACATCAATGAAACCTCCTGCCTGTTGAGTAGTTTCTAGTTGACTGCAGGTTAAAGGGCAAATACATCCTTTTGGTGTCTTGTCCTGGCTGACACATGAGTTTATTCTCCATCTTTGTGTAGTTGAATAAATTTTTGTGCCAGCCAGTGCTTTGCAGATGGTGGTGGTAAGTAATGGAAGATGCTTTCTTTGTATTGGGAGGTGGTGGTGTTGAGTAGATGTACATTGTGCTTAATTCTTAATGTAGTGTGGCATAGGCCAATAGGGATGAGTTGTAAAAGAAAAACAACAGGGCTGACAGAGGAGTTTTACTGTGTTCTGCCCAAGCTTTCTGCACAAAGATTTAATTTGGGATTTATAGGCAAAGGGACTTAATGTGAAAGTCATGGTTCCACAAATTTTTATTTTTTTTTTTTCAAGTAGTATAATAATAAGGCTCATACAACTGAAGTGTACAGAGGGGAGAACTGACTTTCACACTCACTACCTCACAGGCTTCCAGTCACGAGCTTAGGCTCTTTTTGGAATCAGTGATTTTTCTGGAAAATAGATTAATTTTGTTCTCTGATTTTTCTCTGCAGTCTCCTTTAACTGCATAGGAGTGCAGATTCTTAGCTCAGTGCATGTTTACATGTCTGGTATTCCTGCTTTGTTTAATGAATTTGGCAGCACTTCTTCGACTCTTGTATCTTGTTTCCCTCTCGTCGTTTTCTACAGCAAGAGGGGGACAGAATTGCTTTTGAAATGGAAAAAAAAAAAAAGCAGATGGATGTGCAGGACAAGGGAATGACACTAGGGCAATAAACCATACTAAAACTATACTGACAGTTTTCTTTTTCCCCAGTTTGACTAGATTTCAGGTTGACAACATCTTGTTAATGCTATAGGAATAATTTCAGCGTCTTGTATTAATTACAGACATTGTTGCTTTTCCTTCCTGGGACTTCTGTAGAGAACATAAACATGAATGTGTATCAGCCTTGATGGTTTGGTTTTGGTTGTTTTTGTTTTTTGCTTAGTCCTAACTAAAATAACTAAGCAGAGAGGAAAAATACCAGTTCTGAGTTATTTCATGCAACTGTTCTTGGGTTTCCCAGGCTGCATGGGCCGAATTCTGCGTATTGTTCATAAATGCTTAACTACATAGTGTATGTAAAAGTGTATACATACAATTACAAAAGCACTGATGGCTATTTGTTAGGTCCTTGTACTGTATTTATCTGTTCAGACTGCAACTGTTTACCATAGGTTTGCCATAGGTGCAATTAAAAAATAGTGGATCAAGCTTTGTGTGCTTCTGTGCTTGTGTGTCCACACCTGGCCACAGTGGAATCATTAATTGTGCTAGGCTATTTTTTCATGTGTAAATGAGTGATGAAAGATTTTAATTCCCAGAGCTGAATCCCATTGCCTTACAGCGTGAGTGCCTTTCTGATTCACAGATGCAGCATTCAAAATCCTGAACCCTAAGGCAGTTTCAAGATTTTTTAGACTAAACAGCAACAACGCCTTGATACAGTTCTTACTGGAGGTAATACGGAGTCTTACTGCATTAAGAAAAATTGGGTTGTTGATCACCAGGTGGTGATCTCTGGCAAATAAAAAGGTGATAATTACTGTCTTTGTTCAAGGGTACTCCAGAAATCAGAGAACATTATATCGACTCTAAGAAAGATGTAGATCGTCATCTGAAATCGGCTTGTGAGCAGTTTATTCAGCAGCAAACCAGACAGTTTATAGAACAGCTGGAGGAGTTCATGGCAAAGGTACAAACATGTCATATGTTCGTTAACCTAACTGGAATACTGGTAGAACAAGGGAATTAGTATTTAAATTGGGTCTAGGAGAAGCTGCTAGTACTGTCTGATTTACCTCAAGATGGTCACATTTCCCATTAAGAGGTCATGCTTGTCTCTAAGTTCCGACAACAATTTTCCAGACAGTTTTGAAATAGAGTAAAGAGACATGATATAGTTTGTTTTTAAAAGCAACCCTTGTGTAATGTTTACAAATATATAAAGGGTGAGTGTCACAAGGGTGGAGCCAGGCTCTTCTCGGTGACAACCGATGATAGGACAAGGGGTAATGGGCTGAAACTGGAACATAAGAGGTTCCGCTTAAACTTGAGAAGAAACTTCTTCTCAGTGAGGGTGACGGAGCACTGGAACAGGCTGCCCAGGGAGGTTGTGGAGTCTCCTTCTCTGGAGACATTCAAAACCCATCTGGACACGTTCCTGTGTAGCATAATCTAGGCATTCCTGCTCTGGCAGGGGGATTGGACTTGATGATCTTTCGAGGTCCCTTCCAATCCCTAACATTCTGTGATTCTGTGATTCTTTGATAAGAAGCTTTAATGTTTCAGTGAATTGAAACAGGTCTGTTAAAGTTGGCAGGAGATTTTCCGTTCACAGGAGAGCTCCTACCTTGGCTGAATTCGTAAGCCTTCAAAAACAGTCTCGGGCTGTGTGTGTTGTTAAGGGAGGTCTTAGGGTATAGCTGGGAAGTGTGTTAAAATTTTCTGTTCTCAGCGTATTTTACACTAGTGAAGTGCTCTCTGAGCAAGACCTTCCTCCTAAGTCCTGTTTGTGACAGAATTTCCTGACAAAAGTCAGTCAGAAAGATTAGACATCCTAGGGGGTAGGAACAAAACAGATGTCTTGCTACAATACACTTTCTAGAACCTGCTCTAGAGCTCAGGATTCCTCGGTGTCTGAGAAAACCATGCAGAAGTAAGATGAGAAGTGTGATGTGGATTCTTATGTGCTGAGAATAAGTGGCATAACATCTCAAAAACTGGGACTAGGGCATTGCATGGGCATCACAAATATCACAGCTGCTCTTTTTTGAGAATTCAGAAGATTACAGTGTTAAATTTACTGATGCCTGCCATGCTGGGGCGACGGGACAGTGGGTAACCACTGAGATTGATCGATCGTCAAGGTGATGCCAGTGATTTATTGGGGAGTTTGACTAACCTGCTTAAATATAAATCCCCTTTGGAGGTTTTGTATCCTCTAAGCGCCGAAGCGTCTTTGTAAAATTAATCCCATTTTGAATTTTACTTTCAAGAAGCGATCATGGTTGTAATTTTGAATTGCGTTTCCGTCAAGCTGCTTCCCTTGC
This sequence comes from Trogon surrucura, assembly GCA_020746105.1. Classification (NCBI taxonomy): domain Eukaryota; kingdom Metazoa; phylum Chordata; class Aves; order Trogoniformes; family Trogonidae; genus Trogon; species Trogon surrucura. The sequence continues at coordinate 33,574,609 of CM036617.1, read as the reverse complement.
ATGTTGTTAAGTCGGGGCATGGAAGAGAGGGAGCGGGGGAGATTCCGCACGTTGCGGTATTGAAGAGACTCGTGCAAATGTTTCTTGTTTGCTTTGTTGTGAATTCAACCGAAAGAAACTTAATTTTGTTGGTTTTACTTTGTTCCAGGTAGCTGCTTTAAAAACAATGGCCACTCAAGGAGGCCCCAAGTACAGCCTTTCGCAACAGCCTTGGGCGCAACCAGGTATTTCCTTTGGTTTTCATTCGTGTTACCTCTGAGGTGCTTTTAGGCTCATGAAGCCCTGATCGTTTACTGCTTTGAGACTTCTTCTAAACACTTCTCATCAGATGGAGAAAAAGATCCTTTCTGGTGACCATTTTTGGTAGAGCAGCATGAAGCTGCACTGTATGGGGCTTGGGTGTTTCAGAATGTCGTTTGTCTCTGTGGCTGATTTCTAAAACACAGGACTCTGAAAAGCTGGCCAGATTAATTTGAACTGTGAGACTGTGATTGATTTGGAAAAATCCTGAGAACCGTTGACTTTTTTCTTTTGCAACTCCTGGCTTCCATTTTTACCTGTGTGCTAGTTTAAATGTCTCAAGATAGCTCTAAATCAGAACCTGACAAACTTTAGAATAGGTACATAATTGGTGCAGTAGATGAACGACTTGAGTATTTCTCAGGCTGTGACTGTTCGTGCATGAAAACACCATTTCCACGACTGCATACAGAATGTGTTTAAGGAATTATTTGATTACATTAAGATAAAGCTTTTGCTTTTATAGGAAAAAAATTAATCTGCATTGAAGCTTTTATTGCCTGCACATTTGGTACCTACTTCCTCCTTAATTTTCCCGTCACTATCCAAAAATGGAATCCCGCTTTATTTCCCTCTTAGGAATTCAAGTGTGAATGCTTTGTAGGAACATTCAGAGTAGTTTACATGTTCCTGTGTTGTTTTGCTTTTCACGTTACAAACTTCTGCTTTTGGGTAACACCGACAAATCTGATTATTCCAGTTCATACATTGGAACCTGCTGTTGCATCATGTTCTTAAAATGCAAAGCCAGCCACATTCATTCTTAATTCAGTGCTGCTCCGTGGGTCAGACGCTCTCAAGGGCTGACTTGTGCTTCTACTTAACATCTCCTACTTCTCCAGGAGTATTTTTAATGTTTGTTTGGAGATAGTTGTGAGTGTAGAGGCAGATCTAAGCAGAGCTGCTGCTGTTTCTTGGAATCATTTATCTGGGAAGCAGGCATAGGCAGAAAATTTAGAAACCGTAGAAACTGAGGGGAAAAATAAACATAGTTTATTAACTTTGGTGCTTTAAAGCTATGAAATGTATTTTTCCCCCACACTTTAAGCAAAGATCTTGTAAAATCATTAAAGTACCTAGCAATAAAGAAAGGGTCTTGTCAGAGAGAGGATTCCTGTCTGGTTGATTCAAAATCCAGATAGCTGTTTTCTAGGGGGAAGCCTACGTAGAACTTTGTTGTTGTTGGAAGGCTGTGACTTCAGGAATTTTGGGAGGATGTGGTAGCTTGCAGAAATGGTTTGGATGCCTTTTCTGCAGGGAAGGAGGGGCTGATGTCTTGGGTCGGTCCCAAAAGAAAAGCTTTGTCTGGCATCTCCTGGCCGTATGAAGGGTTGATGCCTTACAGTCCAGTCACCCCTCTTTCGCTTTTGCTCAAACCTGTGGTTATGGCCAGCCCCAATAAAGTGGAGGGTGATATTTTACAGTGTAGATTTTCACTGTTGGAACGCCATTTTAGCATACTAAGCGTTATTTTCTTTCGCTTCCAGCAAAGATCAACGATCTGGTTTCTTCCACTTATAAAACGATAAAAACAAAACTGCCATCAACGTTACGAAGTATGTCGTTGTATTTGTCCAATAAAGATACAGAATTAATTTTGTTTAAACCAGTTAGGGTAAGTATTGCTGGAGGTACTTCAGCGTGTTTTCCTGTAGGTGTTGGGACTTCATTTAGTTAAAGACTTAAAACACCTTTTGTGGGATTGTTCACCTTATATTTCTCTGTGTGTATGGTTATATGTGTGTCTGTATAAATGTATGTATGCATGTATTCGTAAGTGTGTGTGTGTGGTAAAGGCCTTAGAACATAGGTCTTGTGAGGAAAGGCTGAGGGCTCTGGGGCTGTTCAGCCTAGAGAAGAGGAGATTGAGGGGAGACCTCATCGTTCTCTACAACTACGTGAAGGGAGGTTGTAGAGAGGCGAGAATTGGTCTGTTCTCCCTAGTGGAGAGTGACAGGATGATGGGAAATGAATGTAAATTGCACCAGGGGAGGTTAGATATTAGGAGGAATTTTTATACTGAAAGGGTTGTCAGGCATTGGAACAGGCTGCCCAGGGATGTGATTGAGTCACTGTCCCTGGAGGTGTTTAAGAGATGGGTGGATGTTGGGTGAATGTTGTGTTGGGGGAATCATTTAGCAGGTTGATAGGGCTGGGACAAAGGCTGGACTCGATCTTCTAGGTCTTCCAGCTGATACGATTCTATGAGTCTATATGTGTGTGTATATATATATATATATATATGTACACACACACACATATAGAGATATCTATAGAATCATTCTAGGCTACCAGTCCAGCCAGTAAGCATGTGACAAATACCATGCACATGTGATAATGAACAGACTATTACAGTCACAGTTCTGAGAAGCCAGTTAAAAAAACCCATGAAATAAATAAAATGTAAAAAAACTCTCACTAATAATATGTTTTATGATGATATGTTTAGCTTAAAACAAAACCACTACAACAAAAAAGCAGTCCTGCTCTCCATTTTACTCATCCTACATAACGCACACACACACACACGTGTTACAGGGAGGTAACTGGTTCTGTTCATTCTTCATGTCTTTCACTTGGCACCATGGAAGCTACTATAAAGATTAACTCTGTCCCAACCAGAGGCAGTACAACTCGGACAGTTATGCATGGGCAGAAGCACTGGAGGCAGCGGGAGAACTGCTGTAAACCCACCAGAAAGAGCCAAGCTTGAGTTTTAAGCTTCTGGGTTAAGTCTATAGGACTCGATGTTTCAGCTTAGCACATTCATTCGTAGATGAAGTTTTTAACTCACAGCCAACATGGATTCCTGGTGACTGTTTGGGGGCTTGTTTTAGAAAACAAGCTCTTAAAGCATGACAGCTTCTCCCTACCTATCATAGCATCACTAAGGTTAGAAAAGACCTCTAAGATCATCAAGTCCAACTGTCAACCCAGCACCACTGTGACCACTAAACCATGCCCTCAAGTGCCACAGCTACACTCTTTTTTTAAACACCTCCAAGGATGGTGACTCCACCACTTCTCTCAGCAACCTGTTACCTGGTCACTTCAGTAGCTGTTCCATGGATGTTGTGCTTATTCTGGTTCATGTTTAAGATGGGTGTTGTGGTTTTTAATGAAAGTTTTTTCTTTTTCTTTCCTTTAAAAGAATAACATTCAGCAAATGTTCCAGAAACTCCATGCTTTGTTAAAGGAGGAATTTAGTAATGAAGATATCCAGATCATAGCTTGTCCTTCAATGGAACAGGTATGTATTGTAGCTCCCTGTTTTATCAGTTGCTTTTACATGTAACTGGCTTTTTAAAACATTTTTTATTTTTTCATTTTTAGTGGTTTTGGTGTTCAGAATTTACATTCGTTTGTTTGTTTTTCCACTTAATCCCGGGCTTTATCCGAATTCTAGGCGCTCAGCTCAAAGGGAGGTTGGTTTGTTTTTGTAAAGTTTTTTTTTTTATGAATACCCAATGGAATTTTTAAACTGAAGGTGGTGACTGATGTTGCTGAGTTGTACAACATCATGGTAGAGTCTTGCAATTCCTGGGCATGGTGTTTTTAGAGAGATATCGAAGCCAGTGAATACGCTTTAAAAAAGCCTGTGCTTGTGAAGGCGATTTTGCTATTGACAAACACAAGAAGCAGCAACTTTTACATTTAGGAAGCACGAGAAAGATTGCAAAGAAAGATTGCAAAGATTCATTTGAAGTAAGTTGCGTTGGGAAAATGGGCAGATGTTTGTGGAAATGTTACCCTACATGAGAAGGTCTTTAGTCTCAGAGATGATTTGGGTTAAGAATTCTCTGTATTAGAATGCTCTGGCAGAAACCAAATAGGTTTTTCTAAGATCTCTCTTTGACCTTAGTGGTCCAGGGAATGTGGATAGAATCGTGCTTATCCAAGGATGCCAATATTTAGACAGATAATCTAGTTTACAAATTAGATTACATTGCCTGCAGTGATTGTGGTCACAGGGATGGGTGGTAACTGTCCTGGAGCTCAGAGTGGGAGTGATGCCCTGTCGAAGGTGGTGGAGTTATCCTGGGGAAGATAGCCTCTGTTTTGGTTTTTTTTTTATCTGTTAATCCTTAGGATCACTTCTACAAAGTGAGATGTACAGGAAACCTTATTGTAATCTGTGGGAAAAGAGTATTGCGAAGAGTCCCCAACGAGTTTCACATATCCAAGAGAAATGTCAGCAATTTTTGCCAGTGGGCATGTTTTTTGAAATTCCTTGTCAACGCATGAAGTCATCTCAGAAACTTTGACAGAGTGGGTTGTGCCTTCTGAAGTGATTAGTCAGCACAGTCAACTACTGCATTTTAAAAAGCCTCTGAGTAGGAACTTGACTGGAAATCTTGGCTGGTTTGTAACTGTCTTCTGATTTGTCTAGACTCTGTGCTTCCTAAGAATTCCCATTTAAAGGTTAAAATAGTGGACATCAGTTCTGGAACTTAGCTGCTCTGTCTAACGCAGGCTTTCTTTTGTCTTTCAGGTGAACTTACTTTTGTCAATGTCCAAGTAACCCAACAGTGAGGCTGCTTGAAATAAGCTTCAGCTGAATGCCAGGCAGTGAAGGGAATGCAGAGACGTTTTCTTGAAGTAAATGAAGGATCCCACTATGCAGTCCAGTTTTCTATCCAGGCTGCTTAACCCTGTTAAAGCAAAAGAAAAAAAAGAAAAAAAGTTTTGTTAATTTGTTAAAAGTCTTCCTATTCATTAGCTTGAGAAGTGGCAGGCAAGAAGAAAAAACAAAAAAAAGCCTTTGCTACTCGCTCTTACGGAAGCTCAGTTACTGCCTTATCCACATGTTTTCAGAGTTGAAATCCTGTTTCTTCTTGTGTAAAAAACTTTCTTACTTTCCTTTAATAACCTGATGTGTGCAGCGAAAAGCCGCACTTTCAAAGACGCGCTGGAAATAAAGCGCAAATGGGAGCAGTGATAGGTATTCGCAAGGCTTGGAGATAAGCACACTGTTCTGAGGATTTGACTTAAGCAGACGTGCTCCAATTTTCCTTTCAGCTCCCCCAAAAATTGTGGTAATCCACCACATGCTCGAACAGAAGTCAGAGGTTCCTAGTTGGGAAAACTTCCATTTTCCCACATGTGAAGCATTTCTTGACTGTTTTTCCTATACTGTTGTAATGGGGAGCTGTGAGGTCTCACCTGAAGTTTCATGCTCTAACCTTACCCCATGGGAAGAATCTCAGGTCTTTGGGATTTGCAATGGAAAGCTGTGCAATATAACACCTCTTCTTTCTGGAGGAACTGCCGTCTTCTCAGATGATTTACTGCAAACCTTAGCGCTGAGATTCTCAGGTACTTAGTTTTAGGTTAGAGTTGAAGTTTTTTTTGGCCTTACTCAAGATGGAATGGTAGTGTCACATTGCTTAGAGGGGAACTGGGACTGGAACTTGCACAGCCTTCTCACTGGAGTAAGTGCGAATAAAGGGGTGAGGGGATGCCAGAAATTGAATGTCCAAGCCTGTCAAATCAGCATCGTAAACAGGGGATGAGTACTTGGTAACTGATAAACAGTGCACACCACTCAGTCTGCATTAGTTGGTCATTATTTCAGAAAGCTGAATGCAAAACACTTGGCCATTAATGGAATGAAACACTACAAGTGGCTTTACGGTGTCGTGGTGTGCAAGTCTTGCTGGCTTGTGCAGCACTGGAGAAGAAAAAATGTGTCGACTTACACGGTAGATTTTTAACTTATTTATAAATCTGTTTTGTAGTTTTAAATATGTAGAAATTTCTGTGCACGTCGGTGGTATTTTGATTTAATAACTTTCCTGTTTCGAATCACATGGCTGGAGACAAAGATGGTAGGATTTAAAGCTACCACGAGAAGCGTTGCAGCAGAGGTACAGAAGTGGTACTTACAGGACCTTACGTGACTCCTTAGAACTGACCTAAGGGAACTAACAAGGAAGAAAACTTGCCCTTTCTTTTTACTTACGTAGAATTACAGGCTGTAAAATAATGTCCGGTGCATTGTACTATATGTATATTTGGCTTTTATAAAGTTTTACAGAAGGACTGCGTGGTCTCTGTACAGAGTTAGGGCTGACTTAATACAGACGTTGTACAGAAAAGACGTGAAGGGTAAACCAGTGCAGCAGTCACTCTTGTGCTTGGGATTTTTTTCTCTCTTTAGAGTACCCAGACAGCTCCAGGGCAGCTGGTTGGAAGATTAGAAGAAGCAATCAGTTTGTACAGCCTGTTTGCTAAATGAACATTTGTTTAAACGTGTACAGTTTCAGATATTTACGTTTACAAATAGTGTAAATACTTTCAAAAGATTAATTTAAGATGCTTTATATTATCTCACTAGAAACTTGCTGGTTTTTAATTTTTTTAAATAAAAATGTTGCCTCCTATTTTGGTCCAAGAGTAAAGCTTTATTCTGTATCCTGAGGCTTGTCTGTCAAGATAACTGTAATACAGAGACAATAAAGATCCTGTAAGCACAGGCAGTGTGTCGGTGAGAAGTGTTTTTTAACAGTAAGAGAATGGACTTTTATTTGGCACAGATGTATACCTGAGTGCTGACTGTACAGCTAATTGTTAAAGTAATGCCTCTTTATGATTATAATAAAAGTAAATTTGTATTTTCTTTACTGACAAATGATTTTGTGTGACTGAATGTTCTATTTGCTTGCAATTTCGTCAGAAGAAAGAAGCCACAATTGTAATACCAAGAACATAATTTAACTAGTTGGCTTTTACTAAGAGGAAACTTGGGAGCTGTTGGCAGAAAGCACGAGTATGATTGTATTTGACAGATGTTCTTGTTGCCTTGTGTCATGGTTCAAGCAGACAACAAAGAACCACGTGATCGCTCGCTCAGTCCTCCCCCCAACCCCCATCCCCACAGGGATGTGGAGGGAGAAAATTTAACTTTAAAAGTTCAAGGATTGAGATTAGAGAGGGAGGGTCCATTGACCACTTACAGTCATGGGCAAAAAACAGTAGACTTGGGGAGTAAACATTAATTTACCACCACAATTTACTGACTGGCTTGGAGTAGAACAGTGAGAGGGATACATAAATCAAAACAACCTGATCTTAAATACACTCCCCTCCATCTTTCTGGCTACCTCCTCCTCCCACTTGGTTCAAGGGAGGGGCGGGGGGTGCAGTCTGACCCCTACTCATTGCCCATGTTCTTGGGCAAGAGGGCTCCTCTCAGTCTTCCCCTGCTGCCACACGGCATCCATCTCACGGGAGGCAACCCTCTCCCTCCACGTGAGTCCATCCCACTCGGGGTCCTGGGTCTCTTCGAGCATGTCCTCTGCTCCTGTGTGATCTCTCTGGCCCTGGAGTGGGGTTCTTCATGTGCTGCTGCGGCCTGGACATTCTTGCTGCCGTCGATTCCCTGGGTTCACAGGCAGTCGTCCTCCTGCCATCTCACCGTGGGACTACGTGTAAAGGCTCTGCTTTGGTGTCTTTCTCCCCATGGCTTTCCTCACTGCCCACGTTCCTTTGCTTTCTTCTCACCTCCCCTTCCTCCCAACAGGAAAACTCCCCAACCACAAAAGACAGATCAAACAAAGAGAGATAACAAAAGAGGCCATGGTTAACAGGGTCTCCTCTTAAATACCTTGTTTGAAGAGGCACTGGCCTTGGCCAGAGGTGGGTCTGACTTTAGCTGGGGCTGGAGGAGGCTCTGAAAGTTTCCAGAGCCCTCCCGCAGCTTCCAAAACCCCCACCAGGCTCAAGCCCGTGACAGCTGGTCACAGCCTCATCTGCCCATAGTTTCTCATTACCACATACCCTTCCTCTGGCCCTTCCTATTATAGAAGCATATCAGCCAGAGGTTTGAGGTTTGTCTCCTGTAATGTCAGCATGAAGCTTCACTTGTTGGTGTTGATAGATGAGAAGCTCAACATGAGCCGGCAGTGCGCTCATGCAGCCCAGAAGGCCAACCGCGTCCTGGGATGTATCAGGAGAAGCGCAGCCAGCAGGTCAAGAGAGGTGATTCTCCCCCTTTACTCTGCTCTTGTGAGACCCCACCTCGAATACTGAGTCCAGTTCTGGTGTCCCCACCATAAGAGGGACATAGAACTGTTGGAGCACATTCAGAGGAGGGCCACAAAGATGATCCAGGAGTTGGAGCACCTCTGCTATGAGGACAGGCTGCGGGAGCTGGGATTGTTCAGTCTTGAAAAGAGAAGACTTCGGGGGGACCTAAGAGCTGTCTTCCAGCACCTGAAGGGATCCTACAGGAAGGCTGGGGAGGGACTTTTTACAAGAGTGTCCACTGATAGGACAAGGGGAAATGGGTTTAAGTTGAAGGAGAATAGATTTAGATCAGATCTCAGGAAGAAATTCTTCAGTATGAGGGTGCCAATACTTTGGAATAAATTGCCCTGAGAAGTTGTGGCTGCCCCCTCCCTGGAGGTGTTCAAGGCCAGGTTGGACAGAGCCTTGAGTAGCCTGATCTAGTTGAGAGGCGTCCCTGCTCATGACAAGGAGGTTGGATTAGATGATCTCTAAGGTCCCTTCCAGCTTAGGCCATTCTATGATTCTATGATTCACCCTTTCCTTCTGGCTTTGACAATGTCCAGTCTAAGGGAAAACACTGGAGCAAGCCAGATCTTTGCCATGAAGGCCTCTTAAAGAACAAAAAAATAAGAAAAGATAAAAGAATCACTTGGCCCCTTTCAGTGGTGGCCGACCATGCCACTAAGCCATGGGACTTATTATCTATACCAACCGCAGCCCTGAAGCCCAAGAGGCACCTCATCTTCCCTCTCTTGGACTACCTCTGGTCGCTGTACTCAAGCTGCTGTTTGTCATCCCCTCACCACCAGCCCAGGTGTCTCTGGCAGTGAACCAAAGCATTCTCATCAGTCACGCTTGGTACAGCAAGTTCTTGAAGTCCAGTTCATCAGCTGTAGGAAGGAAACCACCCCCTTTACTGCACAGGCAATGTATAACCCCATAGATCATACTATGATTCATCAAGGACTTTCAACTGAGATGAACTTGGTGTTACAAGGACTTCATGTACAGGAAGATAGGCTTTGTGATCTTGAAAAATGGAGCTTTATTTTCATAGCGAAGTGACATTTTATCACCTTAATGAAGGAAAATTTGATCTGAAATGCTGATGTAACTGCTTGTTGCGAATCTTAACACCTTCATTTTGGTATTTCATGCAGATAGAAGATGATGAAACACGAGGAGTGATATCACTGAGAGAGGGGTTGCCAAAAGTTTTGCAACAGTGTCTGTATTTTGGCCAGCAGCCTCCTGAGGTGAATCTTCTTAGACTGAAGGAAGAGGTCCTCTTCGCTTTCTGGACACTTAAGTAGGTGACTTGTCCTTGAGTCTTTCAACTGCAAAGAGAGCCCACACAAACTGAAGAGAATTAATGCTGAAGAGAGGCTGAGCATCCCTTGTAACCCAACCCTCCACACTTACCTGTGTAGCATATCCAGGTGCCCTTTCCCTCCATGCCCATGGAACACACTAACCCTGTTAGAGATGATCCTCTTCCAACACAAGGGGATGGAGGAGCTAAACTTATGGCTCTAGTCTCCTTTGGTGGGAGTGGGCTGCCCAGAAATAGCACGGCAAGGAAGATCACTTCCTTACCTGCCATAGCAATGAGTCCTGAGGAGTCTGAATTTTGGGAGTGGAAGAGCAAGTGCCCAGAGCTTTATGGTTCCACATAATGACTTTGGGTTGTTGCTGCCTCTCTGAGTAGCTACCCCAAATGTCTGTTTCCATTAGCAATACATCTGTGGCCACATACCGACAATTGCTATGAGGGCTGTCGCCGTTCAGTTTGTGCCTTCACCAGGGAAGACAACTTGAATCCTTCATCCTTTGCAGCTCCCAAGCAAGCATGAGCTCCTGGTAATATGTGACCTGTGTTTCAGAGCTGACCAGTTGTGCTTGCATCCACACCAGTATGCTGGGACAGTAGCACTGGCACTGTGCAGGGACAAGCCCTCCCATTCGCCACCTCCAGAGAGGGATCAGAGGTGGGAAACCTGCATGACAGCAAATACCAAAGGGTTTTGGCACTCCTCTCCTCAGATGCTTGTTACACATTTAGCGAAATGCTGTTTAGATAAAATCAGGAGCTTTGTGCTTGTATTGACATTTAATATAAATGTTTTGAAAAGAAACAGTGTTTCAAAATGAATTGGAGAGACTTTGTGTTCTCACCCTTCAGCGACAGCGTTTCAGTCTTATCTAAATGCTTTCCCGAAAGGGAATTTCATTAAGATTCACACAGGCAGGAAATTTGCTTTTGAATGAAGCGGTGACTCTTCCACCTGAAAATTTGTGACCAGCCCCATTCAGTATCCCTAAGCTTATCTCTGATGGGTAGTTTCTATGCTGCTGCTGCTCTCCAAGGAGCTGGTAGGCAGGACCCAGCCAGGCAGGGCTACCACAGCAAGTGCTCACCTTGAGCCGGGACCCCACGTTGAAGCAGGTACGATTGCTGTGGCTGGTGAATGACAAACTGATTTGATCCTGAGCCAGGATTTTAACGGTGATGTGGCTGTTCAGTTTCATGGTGATGGACTGGAAAGGAGGACTGTGAGTGTGGTGGCTGAAGTCATGCCACTTCCACCTCTTCTGGCTGCTCCCCGACTGGTCCAAGCAGATCCCAGTGCACGGGTCCAGGACAGCCCTGGGGACAAATGCAAAGCTGGATGAATTCAGAGCCAACAACTTCCTGGTCCTTGATGACATCTTTTGTTGGCAGTTGGGCCAAACTTCTTACTTTTGCCATCCAAGTGTCACTGCTGGGACCTGATGCATCAGGTCAGGGACTGTTTTTTGGTAATAATTTCTGTCGTACAGCAGAAGTACACTACAGAAATTGGCTGACCCCTGGGAGAGCAGTGAGTGCCCAAAGGGTAGAGAAAATACTTTGGCAGAGTATGGGCTCTGTGTGTGCACAAATCCCCCTCTTCTTACTGCACATCTACATCTTCTGTAAGTCCCTGGACATGGTAACTTCTTTTGCTCCGAAAACCTTTATGTTAAAACCAGGTTCTCTGAGGATGTATGTGTGGTCGTGCATATGGCTGAATATGGGAAATAGCCTTGCTGAACTATAAGGGAGAAATGCAGAATGTGTGGAAAAGCAGCCCATGTTTATCCCACACAGACACAAAGCAATACTCCCCATCTCATGACAGCCTGGGTAAGTGGCTCTGAGCACTGGAGCAACCCTCCCGCCATGGCACGTGGGGACTTTTTATCATTCATGGCATGTGCTACATTGAGTTTTTCCTGCCTAAGCGTGAAGAAGTTGATTCTCACTAGGCTGTGAGAGCATCTTGGCGTCCCTCAGTGTTACCTCATGCTGCAGCTTGGAAAAAGCAGCAGGGGAAAAAAAAAAATCTATCTTTTAATCTGTGGTGCGCTACAGCTCTGGCCATGGACAAGCCTGAACTGGTCCATACGCAGGACAGATGACTTACTCACAGGCTGCCAGTTTGCTGTTTTAGAATCATAGAATATCTCAAGATGGAAGGGACCCATAAGAATCATCAAATCCTCTCATAAAGCTGTCATGTTCTTTTTATAAATATCAGAGTAATCACTTTGCATTGCCCTTAATTTGCAGGTGCTGGGAGAGGCTGGAAGGGTCGCAGCAACTTGCCCCAGCTCGGTGACAAACTGGCAGCGGCGCGTGGATAAGGCCAATGTGGAGTGTGTGTGATCCAGCAGGGTCAGGAGACACCCGTGGTGGGGTCGGCAATGGTTTAGTGCTGCTAGAGATCGCCTCTGTGCCAGGCTGTAAAAACCTGGTTGCTGTGCGACGGATGAAAGACCAACATGTCTGCAGGTGAACGGTAGGACTGCAGGAGTCTGTTGGATGCGTTATTGCAAAAGCTATTTAAAATGATTTGTAATAGCCAGTTAGACATTTAAGATGTTCATTAATTAGCCTCGGCACAGGGAGGACTTATAAAATCAAGATGGGTTTTATCGATTCCACCAGATACTAGCTTTCTGAAAGGAAACTTTGGAGACTGAGGATGAAGTGTTGAAAGTTAGTATTTAATGGCTCGAATGTCAGCAGTTTTTACTAAAGCCATCGGTCACCTCATATTACAACTTAGACTGCAAGAAATTGGTCACTGAAGCCATTCTTTAGTGAGGAACACTCATTAGATATGGGAAACAAACCAGAAGCTAAGCTAACTGACCCTGGCTATTGCGGCGTCCCCTCACTTGCAGATAACGAGCCCACATTTTTCCGAAGCTACCATCCAGGGCTCCACAGAAAGTCAGTGAAGTAGATGCACTCTCATTCCTGCACTGTAATGGGGCCAAGCCACCTTCATGGCCATGTGGCCAACCTTGGCCAAGATCAATCCTCATGCCAGGATCTGTGGACAGATGTCACTGGCAATTGAGATGGGGCAATCAGTAGGTGTCCTTGTGCCGTACATGGTGCCTGTACCCAGCACGTTTGTGCACAAGAAATCACTGGTCTGGTGGGCTGCAGTACAGTTCCCCTCCTTTTCATCATTGTCACATACAAAACCAATAAAACCGGAACGAAAAATGAAGGTGCTTTCAGCATGCCTTAAAGCCCTGGGGTGCCACTGGGGCAGGCTGGGGATGAGCAGAGATCTGGTGGCACTTCTGGGCTTGCACTTACCAGAGGTGCCCATCAGGGTGGAAGCAGACACCGTGGCCATGGCTCTCAAAAGCAGCCCTGATTTTGGTGTACCCACTGTCCTCCAGGATGCAATAGGTGAACAGAGCTTCCTCAGTAAATGTGATGAGAATGGCTATGTTACCTGATGGGTAACTGAGAAACAGTTAAGGAAACACGAGCCCATAGAAAGCCCACAGAAAGCATGGTTTGGAAGAAAACCATCGTGGGACAGCATCTGGGGGGAAGTGACCCAAGCCTCCACCACCCTTCAGACAGTCAAATCCAAGACAATCAACTCTGTAGACCTCATCTCCTTGGAAGAGCAGCACAAGTTGAGTAGCTGGCCTGGGAGGCTGCAGTGGGTTACCTCAAGGGAGGAGGGTCACGGTGACCCACCTTGAGGCGAGACGTTCCTGTGACTGTCCCCCTACCCAAGCACCGTTGCTGCTGGATACTAAACCTGACCACTTCCATCTGGGAGCAGGAGAGAAAATGTCTGTCCATCAGGGTAACATCGTCTTACGGGCCCAGGAGCATGGCAGTGCTGCAGGAATAAAACCAAGGTGGTGAGAGGCAGGTAGAGGTGTGGGGTGATGGCCACGGAGATGCCTGCCTGGGGACAGAGAGACTCTGTTCTAGGCCTTCGTGTCCCCACACAGGTAACAGCCCCCGAACACCACCACACCATCACACTCCACGCTTTCTGCCTAACCTTGGGGTTTTTTTTTTGTTTGTTTGCTTACTTTTTAACTAAATCCTTTCGAATAACTGAGGGAAACTTATCCCTCACTTCTGTGTTTTTGCATTTCACATACAAAGCTCAGCTCCTCTTATTTTATGTTATTAGCTGCTCTCCAATCATATAATTTACCAAGAGTGCTTTTTCCATCAGACACACAAATAATTTATCTTGCAACAAACTGACAAGTGAAATAGAAACATTTCTTTGCTAAGGGCTTAGCTCCCAGCATTATAAGGGAGCTGGATTTAATACTTTCTAATAGGAAGAAGCAGCATTATTGCCTGCTTCTCTGGGAAGAACAGAAAGCAGCTAGGAGAGGGGGGAAGCAGGGAGACCTTGCTGTTCCTTTTTAACATCATTGTTAGAAGTAGCAGCTAATTCTCACATGCTGAAAGGGGCCATGCTCAGGTTTTGTCTGTCATGGGGACCTGAGGGGCTCATCCACAGCAGCTCCCAGGTGAAGGCATTTTGTACACATGAAGGTGTCTGACTTCAGCCATAACTGCAGCACTAATTTATAACTGAAAGATGAACATTTTGGCTCTGCAGAATAGCTAAGAGTCACTTCCTGGCTGTAAGGAATGGAGGGGAACAAAACCACAACAAACCAGTGGTTTTGTTCCTGCCTTCATTTTTCAGGCTTTTTATGAGGCTAAAAAGACAGATGGTCCCAGGCAGGAGGATTTGCTACCCCTATATTTCACGAGGGGAGAACACTTCTATTTCAAATATAAAAAAGCCAACAAAATCACTGATTGCACAATAAATCACAGGTAATTTTCTTGCATGCCTGCACAAACTGCAATACTTTCTGGTTTGGGAAGGGAGATGAGAGGAAAAGGAGGGAAAAGCTGTGCCGTGGGGGGTTGAGCTGGTGAGGGGGTCTCATCCAGCCCATGGTTAATGGAGGAGGGCACTAGTCTCTCCCTGCCCTCCCAGGTCACTGGGACTGGGACAGCAGGCCCTGGGGAACTGCTTCTTGTGGCAGCTGGGGTGGAGGGGACACCCCAGAACACCCCATCCCTTGCTGGACACAATGGTGACCTCCCTACTGATGAATTCAAGGCTGCCTGGATCCTGTAAAGCTTTCTGCTTGAGCTGTTTAATTGTTGAATTAGAGCTTGGCCTGGAATCGGGATAACTTCCCCAACTGATTCCTGGCTGAGGACTCTGGATCTGACCCTGCTAGGAATTTTGGATAAGGCAGCCTGATTTGGAGGGTAAGAGGGATGAATGGTATGGAAGTGGTTAGACCAGGGTCTAAGGCTTCAATTAGGATGTGAAACACCGACTGGGGTTGTTTAGCCTTCAAACCCCATGAGTAAAACCTATTACACATGGCCACCATCCCAGTAAAATTGTAGGGACACCAGACTCAGTTTTCCACCTCAGCCATGAACACCTGATTAAGTCCATCTTCAAACAGCCACAAATTGGTACGTCCCATCTTCTTAGTGCACCCACGGATAATCACCTTAATGTTTTGATGAATCAGGATCTTCTCTGTACCTCGTAGGAGATATCTAAATGTGCTTAACCAGAACTGCAGGACTCTAATGGGGTACGAGCAGACTCAACACTACACAGCTCTCCACAACCTGTGCCTGAAAAGCAGCAAGAGGAAATCCAACAGGCTACACCCACCTTTAAGTGCTCTGCAACAAACTCACTGTCCGGCTCCAGCAGGTCTTCTGGAAGTGCTGCTGTCAGTTGCTGCTTTTTGAAAGGGGCAGTTTGTGGTCTGACAGTGTATTCATTTTGTTTTGAGAATCTAAATGAGATTCTGGTCCCTGAAAAAAAAAAAAATTAGAAGGTTTTTGTTGTTGAGGACAGTACGAGAAAGATATGGACGTGCTGGAGTGTGTCCAGAGAAGATGGCTGCAATACCAGCAGGTCTGCCACCATCCAGAGGAGGGCATCAAAGCTGGTGAAAGGGCTGGAAGAAATGTCCAGTGAGGAGCAGCTGAAGCCTTTGGGTTTGTCTGTTTGGAGAGGAGGCTGAGAGGTGACCTCATTGCTCTCCACAGCTTCCTGAGGAGGGGAAGTGGAAAAGGAGGTGCTGATCTCTTCTCCTGGGTATCCAGTGACAGGACACATGGGAATGGTTCAAAGCTGCACCACGGAAGGTTTAGGCTGGACATTAGGAAGCATTTCCTTACTGAGAGGGTGGTCAAACACTGGAACAGGCTTCCTATAGAAGTGATGAACGCCCTGAGTTTGTCATCATTTAAGAGATATTTGGACAACGCCCTTAATAACATGCTTTAACTTCATGAAGTTAAATGCCTGAAGTAATCAGGCAGTTGGACTAGATGATTCTTGGAGCCCTCTCCTCTCCTCTCCTCTCCTCTCCTCTCCTCTCCTCTCCTCTCCTCTCCTCTCCTCTCCTCTCCTCTCCTCTCCTCTCCTCTCCTCTCCTCTCCTCTCCTCTCCTCTCCTCTCCTCTCCTCTCCTCTCCTCTCCTCTCCTCTCCTCTCCTCTCCTCTCCTCTCCTCTCCTCTCCTCTCCTCTCCTCTCCTCTCCTCTCCTCTCCTCTCCTCTCCTCTCCTCTCCTCTCCTTCTTAAAAGTGAGAGCATCTGCCCTTTGGAGCAATTTTTTCTCCATTATCAGAGAAGAGACACTGTCATCCTTTCTCCTCTTGCAGCTGCAGTAGTATTACACTGCCACTGCAGAGCATTTTTCTGGAAGCCATACACCTTTTCTGGAAGGTCTTGACAGAAAGCTGGAAAATCCTACATTGCCTGGTTTTAAATGCAAAGAGAAATTGCCAGGGCCAGGGACCAGAGGGAAACACACTTGGTTCAAACCTGTGGCTGTGAGGTGCACCACCAGACAGCGATGAGGAACCCTTCACCAAAGCTGTTCGCTTTCTCCTCTGAATTAATTTCACACTCATCTCTGGTGCCAAAAGAACCTGACTTATTTTGCTTGCTGATAGCAGTGGCAACTCTCCAACCTTTTCACCGAAACAGGGATGCACCCAGCAGAAAGAAGTGCTCCTCATTGTTCCCCTCCCCTGCACTGACCTGCTACTGGGCACAGCTGAAAGGTGATGCTTCCCAGGGGAAAAAAAGTACTGAATAAGTGCTCGTTGTGGTAATTCCTGGTCCATCCTGTTAACCAGCTGTCTGGGACTCACCTCACTCAGGTGGAGAGCAGTCATAGTCATCCTGTCACCCTTACACTTTTCTTCCATGGACAATGGCTCCTTGTCTAACTCCAGGCTTGTTGGAAGGAAGAGTTCCCGGTTAGATTGTACTCGTTCAAAGCGGCATCTCACAACTTTCCATGCAGTGTTTTTCTCAGAGAAAAGCTTTGCCATCTATTGCTTCCCCTCTACTTCCTCTGCTGGGACCCCAGGACTTTTGCACGCCTCTTTGTGCCAGGACCCAGCTTCAGCAGGAGAAAGGGCCACCATAAGCCTGTCCATTTCCTGATGGTCCCGTACATTCTAGTGGAGGGGGCAGACACACATTGCAGAAAGTTGAGACTGGAAAGCCACCAAGCAGCTCTACCTCACCCCTCTCATCTATTCGTGCAAGGACAGTCTTGCTGGTTAGGCACAACTCTGCCTGTTCCCAGAAGCTCCAGCAGATTTCCAGTAGCGTTCCAAGAGCTTAGGAGACCACATTTCTTTCCTCTTCTTTGGACCCGGCACTTCAAATTTAAGAGGCAAAACTGCTAAATTAGCCTAAGCACTGTCCCGTACTTTTGAAATATTCCTAAAAAATCTCGAAATTACAGGGGGAGGGGAAGTTTGCTAATGATATTCAGAGTGGATGAGGCAAAGGGCTTACTGTATGAGTTACAGAAAGACCCTCATGGCACTGAATAAAAGGATAATAAAATCACAGATGAAATCTGATGTAGATGAATGTAAAGCAATGCACATGGGAAAAGACAATCCTAGCTTTACATACAAAATAATGGCCTCTGAGCTGGCTATTTCTACTTGGGAGCAAAACCTTCAGGTTATAATAGATAGCTCTATGCAAATGTCAGCTCAACACTGGGTAGCAATCACAAAAAAACAATCAGAAAGCTAGGAATTATTAGGAAAAGAGGAGAGCAAAACAAAACAGAGGAAATCATTACGCTGATGTATAAATCCACAAGCTCCCATCTCTTGAATACTATTGTGCAGTCCTGATTCACCAATCTCAAATTTGATATAGAAGGAATAGAAAAGTTACAGAGGAAGGCAGTTGAAGATGATCAAAGGCATAAAAGGGTCTCCATTCACGGGATGACTGAATAGATTAAGACTTTTTATCTGGGAAGAAAAAATGACTGAAGAAGAAATATGACCGAGTTTTGTGATGGGAAGTGTGGCGTGACTGGGGAACAGCTGTTCACATTATTCAGTGCTCTTCAAAGGAAAAGAGAGATCATCAAAGAAAACTGCCAAGTGACAAGTTCAAAACAAACGAAAGAGGTTTTTATCTGTGGCACTGCTCGCCATAGGGTAAAGTGGATGCTTAAATTTTCCATTGGTTCAATAGGGTGTAAACTAATTGATGGAAGAAGAATCCATCAAGGGCTATTACATGCAGAGATGGTGTCTATAGTTCAGGACGGTCCCGAGTCACAGATCACCAGGGGAATGAGGAGTATTCTGGGAAGCATAAAT
Source organism: Trogon surrucura (assembly GCA_020746105.1). Taxonomy (NCBI): domain Eukaryota; kingdom Metazoa; phylum Chordata; class Aves; order Trogoniformes; family Trogonidae; genus Trogon; species Trogon surrucura. Next base: position 33,556,290 of record CM036617.1, on the reverse strand, counting down.
AAATGTTTGCTCTATTTTTGTATTTCTTCATGAGCATCTGTTGGCTCTCCTCCAGGGCAGGATGCTGAGTCAGGTGCACTTTAAGTCTGATCCTTTGCAGTCATCTTTATGTCCTGCATTTCATACCAGACCATTTCTCCCATGAAGGCAAAGCAGCAAATGTGTCTATTGCTGCTGCTGGTCACCGCTGCTGATGCAGCTCCCCTGCATTATAGAGATAGAGCGGTTTGGTGGCTTTCCAGTCTGAACAGGGAGCCCTAAAGCAGACCTTAGTGACTGAGGGAAAAGATCAGGCTACCTGAGTGCTGGCTATCACTGTCGCGCACACTGACATAAAGCAAAAGGCACACCCCGCAGAAACCAGGCTCACATCATCTCCTCCCATCATCAGGTCTGGGGCCTAAGGAAGTCTGCCCAGTCCACTTTCTCCTGCATGGACAAGTCTTCTCCAGAGGTCCTCAGCTGTAAGCCAAGTCATGCTGAAAGTCAAGTCATTCTGAAACACGGCTGATAACCAAGGGCTGTGCCTCATACTCCATGCAGACCTCTAATATGCATCTCACCATGTGGTGGAAATGTGGCCTGGTGGTGGCTGTGTGTCAGAACAAAGATATTTTATGGCAGTCAGGTCACCTTCCCCTAGCCTGACCTGAATCATCTTGGTTTTTATCATTCCAAGGCAGCATTCAAGGAGAGTGACTCCTGATGCATGTTTACCATGGATGGAAAAGCAAAAAAATGGGCAGCAGTGGTTTGAACAGTTTGTTAAAATCTGATTCACTCAAGTTGTCCTCCCGTAAATTAAGAACAAATGCTTGAATGTTCCAATCACACAATATTTAAGTGCATTTTCTGGCTGAAAACTCGCCAACTTAATGACGGGGAAATTTGCATCTCTGCACTTTTCCAAGGTTGCCTTGAAAGCCACCCCTTGGTTATTTACCATCGGAGGAACACAAACTAGGAGCCTTATTTTGCAACTCCTTTCCAGATAGAAAAGAGAATGAGGAATTGCTGCTATTATAACATAATCACACCCCAGGGGAACATTCCTGAGCTCAGGTATCTCTGTTCCCTAGATCAGGATCATCTCCTTACTAGCCATTGGCAAATCTCGTCAAGCCAGGCTGGCTCCTAAAGGAGCCTGTCCTGTTTCTGGAGGCTGCTACATCACCCAAGCAGTCTCATGTTAACATTCCATGCTCAGTGCTGTGGAGGTGAGGCTTATTTTCTGAAAATCTACCTTTTTCACATATAAAGCCTAATTTGAAAAAAAAATATAAGACCAAAGTCTATTCCTATTGACACCTGTGCTATTTTGCAGCAGCTCCAAAAGAAGTAATGATGATATATGTTGAAACAGGAGGACAATCAGACATCTGCCTGGTCGATTGAGCTGCAGGAGAGGGAGCACAAAAAGCTCCATTACACACACTGAAGCGAATAATGTGATAGTGCTGGTTGGGAAAAAAAAGCAAACAAAACAACAAGCAAACCAAAGAAAACCCACACCACTCTGCCCACATTTCTTGGCCCTAGATTTCCATCAGGAAGGAGTCCCTGCTGTGTGTGGCTCTGTAAGATAGAGGGGAAGAGGAGAGCTTTGAAGGTGGAATGCCAGCTGCCAGTGGGCAAGAGAAGGAAACCCCCGCTCCCGGCTGCAACCTGGGTGTATTGGTTTGGCCTGGCCAGATTTTGGTGGCGAGGGGGGAGCTGCAGGGCGGCTTCTGCAAGAAGCTGCTAGAAGCTTCCCAAGTTTGATAGAGCCAGTGCCAGCCGGCTCCAAAAAGGGACCCGCCGCTGGCCAAGGCTGAGCCTATCAGTAAGGTGATAGCAGAGGAACACCTCTGTGAAAACGTATTTAAGAAATGGGGAAAAAGCACTGTGCCATAACAGCAGCTGGCACGGAGATGGAGCAGTGAGAATATGTGAAGACACCAAGGTCATTGAAGAAGGAGGGGGAGGAGGATGTGTTCCAGGCGCTGGAGCAGAGTCCCCCGGGTCTGTGGTGAAGACCACGGTGAAGCGGGTTGTCCCCCTGCAGCTCATGGGCAGGCTGTAGATGTCCACTGTGACGATCATCGTGTAGATGTCCACCATGTAGAGGACTCCACACCATGTGGGTGGATGCCTGAAGGGGGCTGTAGCCCGTGGGAAGCCCGCATCAGAGCAAGTCGCTGCCGGAACCTGTAGCCCATGGAAGAGGGAATGCCCACACTGGAGCAGGTTGGCTGGTGGGACTTTTGTGACACCGCAGGGGACTCATGACGGAGCAGTTTCCTCTGAAGGACTGCACCTCAGACTCACGAGGGGTGGGCTGCCCCTCGTGAGGTGTCTCACGTTGGGCAGTTTGTGATGAATTGCCCTTCGTGGGATGACTCACGCCAGAGAAGAGAGCGTGAAGCTTGTCTCCCATGAGAGGGACCCCGCAACGGCCCTGGGGAAGAGTGAAGAGTCCTCCCCCAGAGTGAAGAAACAGCAGTGGAACCAACGTTGGATGAACTGACCGTAACCCCCATTCCCTGTCCCCCTGCGCCGCTCGGGGGGAGAAGGTGGAGAAACTGGGATTGATGTTGAGCGGGGGAAGAAGGAAGGGATGGAGGGAAGGTGTTTTGCTTTTAAGATCTGTTTGCTTTTTCTCATTTCTCACTACTCCTCTCTGATTGGTTCTCTTAATAAATGTAATTAATTTCCCCAAAATTGAGTCTGTTTTGCCCAGGACAGTAAATGAAAGTGATCTCCCTGTCCTCATTTAAAACCCTGAGCCCTTTGAAATATTTCCTCCCCCTGTCTAGCAGTGAAGGGGGAGTGAGAGAGCAGCCGTGTGGGCACCTGGTTGCTGGCCAGGGTCAAACCATGACACTGGGGAAACGAGGTGGCTTCTTTGCTCTCCTGTTCTTCCTTTCTCTCTCTTTCTCCTTGAGGGTCCCCATCCATCACTGGTTAGGGGTCCTGCTACCCCCAGGGTGCCCTCATAGGGCCACAGCTAAGCTAATGAGCCAGGGCAAACCCCAGCTCAGTTACCCCCTTGTGGGTTGGCCCCATCCCACTGGTGCTGGGTGTAGTTTTTAGCCACAGAGCCCAGGCACCGCAGGGCCACATGCCCCATGTGTGGGTTGCCGGGGTGGCATCGCTGTCCCAGGCTCCTCGATCCCACAAGTGGCCTCAGTTTAATATATTTGAACTGAATACACATTTCTTGTGAAGAAAAGTGGGTATTTCTTTGCAGGGGGAACTTGGCAGCTCTGAATACTGAGCAGCCATTTCCTCAAAGCAGTAGGATTCACCCTGGTAATCAACCCTATTAGCATTAAAAGGAACTGTCTAAATGTCAAGCCGGGTTCAATAAATAAGCACTAGCACATTTAGAAAAGGCTTAGAAAGGGGAATTAAAAGTTTTGCTGCTAATTATGTTTCTTATTTTAGATTTTCTGTCAATTCTAGCTCTTCCATTCAAATGACACAATCACTTGCTGCCAAGTTGAAGGAAATGAGATGGCCTGAAAACTGAGGATAGGCAAAGCTGTCGCTACCTAACAGCTAACAGGGACCTCAGCCTCTCTCAGAAGCCCCTGGAAGCACTGTAGGGGTGGGATCAGCAGGCCTTTCAGTTAAGTACCTTCCAGCCTCCTGTTACAGTGGGTCCTAGATCCTCTGATACCTCTTGATCCCACCAGAATAAAGGAACTCCAGGAGACAAAGGTGAGGAGGGCATTCTCCTCTGACCTTGCGAAGGCATGCAGCCCAGGAGGCAGGCAAGGAGAAGCAGGCAGCACAGATTTCTGGCAACACATTTGACAAGAAGCTTCACAAATCAGTGCTGGTTTTAACAACCAACCCCAGCCTCAGCCACCTCCAACGTTGCCTGAATGGAAGTGGCTCACTCACGCCTGGTGCTTTGATGCGGTAATGACATATAACTGATACTGATGGCAAAGGCTAATCCACTCTGCCCTGTAATGTCCCCAGTCAATCATGCAATATTCTGTTATTGGAAAAACTCATTTTTGCCCCTATCATGGTAATCAGTGTATGCCCTGAAGCACAAGGCTTGATAGCCTGTGTAATTTGCAACCTAGCTAAGTGTAACTGCAGATGTTAATCCTATTTATACAAATGCCTGACAAGTAAAAGTAGGGGTGGAGGGATGAGCTACAGGGCGGGAGAAGGCATAGTGCTGAGTTTTCAGGAATTTTCCTCCTGCAGATTTCAAGCTGCTGCACCCCAGGGATGGGGGACCACGAGGTCTGAGGTGGAAAAATGGTGGTAGCACAGGCAGTGACTCTGCAGTTGTGCCCCTCCTTTTGCCTGGCACCTGTTCTGGAAAATGCTGGAGCAGACCTCCCTGTGGATCACATCCTCTACTCTGGGCAGCCACTCTCTACCTAACAAATGTGTGTCAATGCTTATGTGAAAATAAAAAAAAAGGAAAAAAATTTTAAAAAAAATCAAAAATATACTCTTTCTGCCCTTTCACCTTTTCTCTCCAGAATGATAACTTTTTATTCCAAACAGAAAGGCAATGTTTTGCAGTCCCAGGTCTTTTTTTTCCAACCTGATTCCTCTGAGGACTGCAGGTATCCAGACAGAAATAGAAAGGAAGAGTTACCTTCTCTGCACTATTTTGTCACTATACTTTCAGTGGGCAACCAGGGGTGTTACCTTGCTGAACCGATCTCTCTTGCTCTCTGGAATCTGGCACTTTTTGCTTTGCAGTTTTCATTGTGCAATTTTGCTACATTTCTTCTCTAAGTTCTGAGTCTAATCTATATCCATCTCCCCTCTGTTTTCCCACCATCCCTACCTGCTTTGCTTTTCTCCTAATCCCTGTTCTTGCTTTCCTCTCCTCCCTGGGATCTGTCCTCCACAGTTTTTCATTCATATGTCTACAGGTACCGATATTTTTTCCTTCTCTAATCTCATTTCTTGTCCTCTTTCTCAGATTCATTTTTCCTTCTTTCATCCCCTTTCTCAACTGCTTTTTCTCCAAACCATGTTTTTCTTGCCTCCTGTGACCTCTAACACACCCAGCTGAGATGTGGCAGAATCAAAACCCATTGAAATTGAGAAGGCAGACCATGGAAGATGGTTGCAACCCTTCAGTTTAAGGTTGGTAGTCCCTGGAATCCTCTTGACCCTTTCCTAAAGACTTACTCTAGTAGTCTGACAAAAGTACTCCCACTCACATTTGTCTCCTCATTTTTATTATGGCCCTAGATGACTAGACAGGATAACTTGTCCTCCATGGCCACCAAACAGTGCTAATCTCTGATCCACGAGGGCAAAAAGAGCACTTCACATGCTTCGATCACTCTTATGACCAAAACGATTCATAGTTTAGGATTTTCAAAGGATGGCCAATGAGTGCCTGGAAAACTCAGATTTATGTCATAGTGACTGTGAGTATTCCAAATATCACACTGTACTTTGCTCACACAGTCCTGCTTGGTTATTCTCCTCTCTGCCCTTGGCTGCTACCTCCTCCTTGGTTTTGCCTGGTCCCTTGTCCTCTCTAGCCTCAGGGTACATTTCAGTGTCCCTGGAGAGGGAAGAGCACAATTCATCCCAACATGAGGACACAGTGCCGAAACTCCCTCTGCACCATTGCAACATCCAATGAGTGCCAGATGGGGTGGGGACAATGAGCTTCTGCGACAGCCAGCTTGGGTAGAGGGGTTGTTGAGTCATCTGAGCACGGGTTGCTTCTGCTAAGGTCTTTTCAGGAGGGTCTCCCATGGGTCAGAAAACCTGTGCGAGCTGAACCAAGGACCAAGATTTTTCCCATAAATGAAGCACCTGAATTAGCAGCCTAATATTGTCAATAGCATGGAACAGGCATCTCCAGCTAGCCATTAGGAGGAGTAGGCACTTAGCTCAGCGGCCACCTAGTGCAAGCCCCCTTGCAGAGGGGGTTGGACTAGATGACCTCTAGAGGTCCCTTCCAACCTTGAACATTCTATGATTCTATGAAGAGTTACCCACTCCTAAAAAGGGTAGGAAAAAGTGTTTCCTCACATTGCCAAGGTACAACAAGAGCTAAACACATTAAATAAGTGAATTGTGCCCTGAAGCAATGCTCAGTTTCTGTACTAGGCTGCTCAGTACTGAAAATACCTTCCTAATTGCCTGGTGCAGAACTAAACTGTGGGAGGAAGCATTGTGCATGGAGAGGGATTGAATCTACTCCAACACAGGTGAGCACTCAAAAGACACTTGCACTGGTGATGAGTACCTGCACCTGTGATCGCTCACTCTGCCTGTTTCACCAGGAGGAGGAGGGTGGGAGGTCACTGCTTTGTAACTTCAGGAAAACCCTGAATTAATGCCTTCAGGTGAAACTTCATCAAAGAATTATCTCAGGCTTTGCAGAAGAAAAAGTTTTATTGCCTGCAAGCCTGGACTTTGCAGGAGCTGCAACCCACTGATGATAAGGATCACATCGGAAGAGGAGGACCCAGCATCACAGGGTCCCAGTCACCCAGCAGCATTTCCAGCCAAGAATTTTCTTGGCTTTTCTCCTTTCCCAACAGCTCCGTGACACCCAGCACCTGCACCCCACCGTGTAAATGCTGGAACCATCACCTGTCCTGCAGGGTCATCAAAATAGGAGCATGTCCCTGGCCTTATCCCAGGCTTAGCTAACCTAAACCAAACACCACAAATCCTCCAAATTCAAACCAGCTCCACAACTATTTGTTATAACAACATAGTTATAGACTACACGGAATTTGTTGAGCTTTGTTTTCCCACTGTTTATCTCTAGGGATTTCTCCCACTTGGACAAGAAACATCAGATGCACTATGAGCATACACTTGTGGGTGCACACAGCGCTCTACCTCACCGAGGCATCCTCTCTGTCTCATTACAGAGTCTTGTTTGCTTTTTAGAGTGAGGATGTGACAGCTTGGCCCTGTCACACATTCCCATAGATGCAGAAGTCAGAGCCCCAACTGCAGCCAAGAGCCCCCACTTGCCGGGGTTCCAGCAGCAGGGTCTAAAGACAACAGTGAGGTGAGGGTGGCAGAGGATGGTAATATCTTTAATCGTATCCATTAATATAGATGGAAAAGAACAGATGAGCATTTGGGCACATGTGGTGCTTTCTTTTAGACCTGAGAAAGAGTTGGTAGAGTCAAGAACACATTTCCCACCCAATTGTGTACTACAAGTGGTCTAATAAAAATGTATTTCATTTGCCTACAAAAAAAATGCTCTTCTGGGTACTTTACAGCCATAAAGCATGCTGTTTTCTGTTCCTGGCTTCCTTTAAAAGGTCAAGTCTTGTTGCTTATATTAGTGAATGCACCAGACACACGATACAGCCAAATGAACACTGCTGTAGGAGTCTTCATGTTAGTGTTTTCTAGGCTTCATCCTCCATGCACTTAAAATTGATTTTATACTCATGGTCCTCCTGGGACACCCAGGCAGCTGCTTCAGTTTTTTTGCCAGTTTAAGGTAGATTAGGATTGGGCCCAAGAGATTGTGTGCCTTGCAACAGCCTTCATGTTGCTTCCAGAGGACAAAGACAGTTAATTGTGGGAACGGTCAAGATGAAATCAGGCAAAACTGCCTTAGGATCTATTTGTAATAAACATGTCAGCAAGGACTGTTCACAACAGTGTGTAGCAACAGGACAAGGGGCAATGGTTTTAAACTAGAGCAGAGTAGATTTAGATTAGATATCAGGAGGAAGTTCTTTACTATGAGGGTGATGAAACATTGTAACAGGTTGTCTAGAGAGGTGGTGAAGGCTCCATCCCTGGAAACATTCAAGGTCAGGCTAGATGCGGCTCTGAGCAACTTGATCTGATGAAAGATGTCCCTGCTCACTGCAGGGGGGTTGGACTAGGTGATCTTTAAAGGTCCCTTCCACAGTCCAACACATTCTATGATTCTATACTATGATTCTAAGCAGCATTTGGACATTTTGGCATCCCTGAGACCATGTGCAGAGGATGGTTTGGTCAAAAAACTCCCACGTATTAAAACCAGAACCTTAACACCACTCACCTCAGTCTTCTGTGGGCTTAAGGCTGCTCCTGCCACCCACAGCCCCTGAGCAATTCTTCTCTTCTCCTATTACTGAAACAGCCTAAACATCATGTTTTAGTTATAAAGTGAGTTTATAGGTGGGAGGGAAAGGGGGATTAAATTTACTGCTTCAGTGACTACAGATCTGAAATAAATCTCCGATTCAATGATAGATCAATAACACCAAGATTGGGTTTAAATTATTAATAAACTATGAGAAACGAGGATAATTATTCTATGAGTCACAGCTCTCTAATGCACTGCACATTTTTTCCGCGAGACATCTGCATTGAAGCACGACCTGCCTGTCTTTTGGCAGAAGGCTGTAGCCAAGAAGTTAATGCTTTTTGTTTTGCTAGCTAAGCATTTCATAAACCCTTGTGAGCTGAGACAGTCGGTGACAATGTTGGGCCTCCTTGACAGAGAAACCCTTAGGCCAGCATTCCCTAAAACATTTAGGTGTCTAATGTGCCCCTGGAAATCAATATGATTGATTTGATCCTCATTTGTGAATGGTTCAGGAGGCCCTCAAATGTCATAGAACCGTGGATTGTTGAGGTTGTAAAAGACCTTTGGGATCATCAAGTCCAACCCTAAACCTAACACTGTCAGGTTCACCACTAAACCGTGTCCCTAAGCACCACATCTACACATCTTTTAAATACCTCCAAGGATGGTGACTCAACCACTTCCCTGGGCAGCCTGTTCCAATGCTTACCAACCAACCATGTCCTTCTGAACCTGGATTGTTGAAGATGAAGGAGTTGAGTTAGCCTAAAAGGAGCCGCTGACCTTGAAAGGTGCACTTGGGTGATTGCAGAGGCCCATCTTGCTGTTGGCAACAAGGAGAGACAACCTCAGGACTGCAGGAGGCAGAAAGGGGAGGAACAGCTTTTGCACCTTGCTGGTAGACTGCAATGACAGAACCTTTGAAATGCTCATTATCTTCAAGTGAACCTCACTTCACTCCCTCTTTTGGGACAGAAAGACAAGGATCCATCAGCCTGAGGAGGCCTATTAAAACCAAGAAGCTGAAAAGTATAATATTCCTCCATTCTGGGTCTTCACCATCTCTGTTGACTGAGAAAATCCAGGCTGACACAACATGGACTGGAAGTGCTGAGCACCTCTGGGCATCCTCTCACCTCAGCAGGTGTCATCCCTCAGCTCCAGCATCATGACTTAGGGTGGTGAGGGAGAGCAAGTCCAACTTCAAGGGGCAGCTCACTGCAAAATCAGCTCATCCCTTCTCTTTGACAGAGTGGGCTGGTGTCATAATGGCACTCTTAATGATGCTCATAAGCTGCTGGGCTATCAGACAAGGTACTCAGCATTGCCTTGGCTTACCAGGAGGGTGCCTTACTTAATAGGAGAGGAATAGAACTCAGGATGTTTGTAAGAAGAGGCATTTGTCCCTGTTAAAGTGCTGAATCAAAATTTCTGACTAAAAATACCTACCTTGTGAGTACTTTTTTTTTTTTGATTTTTAGTAAACTGATGCTCAAAAGCCATTTCTAAAAAGAAACTGCTAACTCTGAGTGCTAGGTATGTTGGATAGGGCTGCTTTAAATGAACTTACCGTTCTTCCTGGCAGCTAGGAATTCATCTGAATAGCTCCACTCCTTCTGGGTCATCTCATCCTCCATGTAGTGCCTTCTGCTGTGGCTGGAGGGAGGACAGCTGTCTACATGCTGCCTGCAAAGAAGTGACGCTGGGTGACAGTCTCATAGGCAGTTCACAGTCATCAGGGAAGAGGGCTGTAGGATTTAGGAGCAGGTAAGCTTTCCCAGCAATTCCCAGTGATTCTGGGTGGCATTATTATGGACAGGGAGCACCAGTCAGCTCAAAAGAGTCCTGCCTCAAAGGATGTGAAAGTCTGATCTCTGTGATGTGCGGAGGGGAGAGACACACTAAGAGCAGCGGAGCAGAGAGGGGTAACTGCCAGTAGCCCAAAATGGGCAAGGAGCATTGGTAGCAGCTTTGCACAGGGACATCTATGGACTTAGTGCTTTCCTTGCCTCTAGTTCACTGTACAAAGCAAGGTTCTATCAGTCTTAAAATCCTCTCCTGCTTATCTCAGCTTACACAGTTCTGCAACTGGCGTTAGGTGACTTCTGCTCTGCTGAGCGATACGGCATCGCTGCACCCCATGTAGGCTGGGGCTCTGCTGGGGCACCTTCCTTTAACACAGCATATCCAGCAGCAACTAGGGCTTTCCATGCCCCCTCCTACGCTCTCTTTTCACCTGAATTTGTCTCTCAGGGTATGAAATCATTCTGAGCCTACAACACAGAGCTAGCAAGGTGCCTACACACTTCTATCTGTGTAACACAGGAAGAATTTTTTTTGGTTGCCTTTGTGATATACTAACTTAAAGATGCTTGTGGCCTTGGCAAATAAAAAAAACCAACAAACCACAAAACGCAGAAAAAGAAAAGATGCCGAACAAACTGTGGTTGAGGATTGACTTGTTTATTTTGGCTTTTTATTTATTTATCTGCATTAGTAATTCAACAAGGCCTTTACACTTCACTGCTTTGTTATTAGTTACCTATGAATTGTAAACGATTCTGGGCACAGTGCATGCAAATTAATTTATCTGTAGATGCAAAGTTTCAAGAAATAGGGAGAGCAGCGATGCTCTGGTGCCTCCATCATATGTTTGCTCTCCCAGCTCTGCTGAGCTAGAGAAATGCCACCGTCTCCACCTTAGCAGACCGCAGTAAAGGGTCTCACGCAAGTTATCTGGGATGCGTATCAAACCCAAATGTCATAGGAGCCTCTGTTCCTGGGACAGGGAGGGCTGGCAGGCAACTCAGGTTGCTCTGTGGGTTAAGCTGGTGTTTGCTCAAGGATGAGCCATGTGCTCAGACAGAGAAACCTGTCTCCCTGTGAGAGGTCCTGGTGCAGTCCCAGTGATGTGTAGACAGCTGGCTGCATGCACCCAAAATTATGCCCTTAAGGACAGTTTAGGCCAGGCTCGTGAGGAGCTGGGCTGCTGGGTCCCCTCCAGCTCTCATAGCAGCAGCAGCTCCACACTTCAGGGGAAGACACAAACCTCTCAGATGGGTTGGAATTCTCATTTTTCTTGTGTTCGTGTAGTGATTTTCTGTTAGCCTGGAAACAGCAAGACCGATTCCCCTTGATATCTCAACAAAGGTTTTAGCCCAGATCACATAATTTTCGTCATCTGGGGAAGAAATAGAGTCTGCACTCTTTCAGTCAGCAAGTTATGAATTTATAACCCTATAATGAAAAAAACCCCATCTTACTCCATGTTCTTGTAGCAGTACACCAGCCTCCCCTTAAACAGCTGGTTAAATCTGTTTCTCTTAGTGCCAAGCACATGTGGCAACTTTGTTAAGGACAAAAATCCCAAACATCCTTCAGATATTCATATAAATGTTACCAATGAATGGAGTGCCATTTAAAGTACACTGCAGAAGAATTTAGTTTTCATTTGTCTCTTGAACAAGCATCTCTATTCAACTTTTCTCCCCTTCTCTGTGGGCAAGGAAGATTAGATGTGTGTAACATTTATATCGGACAGCCGAAAGGAGTGAGCTACATCCCCGGCTGTTGTAAATCCACATTGCTGCAGCACCGTCGGTGGTGTGAACGGTGGCATTATGCTGATTTAGCATGGCTGGGGAATGAGACTTCCCTTTGCTCCCCATATGGAAGAACAGACTGCAAAATAAAAATCACACATCGCAGATGCTTTGTGAGATGCTGCACGGGATTTATCTATCTAACAAAACTAAAAAAAATTGTAAGAAACCCAAAATCTGCAGAGGCTGGCACTGTCCCTTTTAATACAGCAAGTGCTGAGCGGCCCAAAGACAACCACTTGGACAGACGTAACTTCCAGTTTATTAATAGCAGGGGCACAGTAGCGGCTGCCAGGCTGTGGATGTTTCAGGCATACTGTAAATCTCCAGTTGTTAGGTGTTCCTGCTGCTCACCCGCATGTGGCAGAAATACAGCCTAACGTGACTGAATGATATAGAAAAACGTTACCAATTACTCTCCTTACTTGGATGCCTTTGACTTAGAGCCAGTGTGCTGAGCTGACAGGGAATCTGTCACTGGTGCTGGAGGGGAGAAAAAAAGCTTTCTTTAAAAAAAAATTTTTTAAAATCCTCTTTTTGTGTAGAACAGCAGGGTGGTGGTTTTTTTGGTTTTTTTTTTTTTGCCTTGAGATTTCTTGCCATTTCGCTATTTTATATTTTAGATAAAACCTCCCCATCTTAACGAGGAACATTTTTCTCCATCGGTTTTAATGGTATAATAAATTGCGGGAGAGCGAGGAGAAAGCTCCCAAAAATGAGCTGTAAAAAAAGTTGCTGGAGACTGAGGGCAGGTTTTGCAGAGGAAGAGGCAAGAATTACAAACTAATTTATTTTGTCTTTCTGTTCAGGTTTTGTGTGTAAGCAGCTCAGGTCTCCTTATTTTACTGACTCTTTGGGAGGGCATATTCCCACAGGTGTTTCACCTTACCTGCTCGTACCAGCGCAGCTGCACAGCAGTAACAGTGCGAAGGGAACTGGGGCTGCTCCTTGGTGAGGTCGTGACGCTATAAGAATCATAGAATCATAGAATCATAGAATGGCCTAGGCTGGAAGGGACCTTAGAATGGGAAGAAAAGTGGGAGTTTTGACCCCACCACCTTGTATAGGCAGATGAAGTGCCCTTGTAGGATTTGCTGTCAGAGCAGCACCTTTTTTCCCAGGATTTACATTAATTCACTGGCCACAGGCTGCATGTTTCCCTCTGCATGTAAAGCACAGCAGACCTGGGTCCTGTTGCTGACCACATTTACTAGGTTAATTGTATATCTCACACAATCAGTAAGGTTGGCAAAGACCTCTAAGATCATCGAGTCCAACCATCAACCCAACACTACCATGACTTCTAAACTATGTCCTGAAGTGTCAGGTCTACATGTTTTTTGAACACCTCCAGGGATGGCCACTCCAACATTTCCCTGGACAACCTGTTCCAATGCTTCACTAGCTCAGCTCAAATGCTCTATCAGATAAACCAGTGCTGAGGCAACCTACCTCAAGGTCAACATCCCAGGTGGCATTATTTCCAAAAAATCAGTAAGAACAGAGGGAAATAGTTAGGGTAGGTATATGCAGAAGGCAGTGGGAAAGAGGAGAGGTGTCCAAGGGCATGCGATAATCCAAGGAAAGAACATTTGGACATGGAAGTATTTGGGAAAGGCAGTAGGGTGGCGGAGGAGATGGGTGAAAAGAAAATGTAGAAGAGTAAGAGACATGTTAAAAAGAGAGGCATGGCTGTGACATGGAGCCAGAGAAATCATTGAAATGAAGGTTACCACTCAGATTACACAAGCCACCCTTATGAAAGACAAAAAAAACAATAAGAAGAGATTGAAAAAGGCCAAAGAAGTCACATGAATCACTGCACTGTGAAAATTCCTGAACACATATTAACTGTTTGCTCTAGGTCCGTAATGAGTCATTCCCATATTTGATTTTCCTTGGTAAAACTACTTGTGTCTAAATATTAGCTCTCTACTGAAACAGACTGAAAGAAACTCCATATGTCATTTGAATTTTAAATTTTGATGTGGAAATCCAACAAGTAATTGCCTGGGATAGCACTGAGTGAGTGTTTCCAGTCACTTATGGCTGTGTCAGCTCCTCAGCCTCTTGCAGGGGTAAGTTTGTCCTCTGGGATGTAGGTCACGTGTGTGCCTGCTAAGAATACTTGATTTCCACACAGGAAGCTCTTAAAAAATAAGCCTTACGTGTGCAAACAGTCGATTTTCCTATTCTTGGGAGCTGGCAAATTTGCATTGGGAAAAATGCAAAAACGAGCAGAAGGGAGGACCAATGCATGAATTCTCTTGGAAGTAAGTAACATTTTCCTTCAAGGATTAGCCTGGATCTTTCCTGCTGGCTCTGCCTTTCTGGCTGTGCCAAGGCAGGCTATGCTAGGGGCTCTCCTAGAGCAGGTGGAATGCACGCTCATAGCATTAGAAGAAATATGGAAAAAGTCCAGTCTTCCCTCTAAAAACCTGATTTATACTTAGGATAAAGCCAAGTTGTCCCATTTGGACCCCAGTTTGGGATCTAATCTCTGTTGCAGAAACCTGTACTCTCCTTATGCAGGGAACACGTTGCTGTTCCCCAACACTGCTGTGTTGTCACCTTTTAGTGGCTTTTGATGGGGCCACTTGTCCTTCCTCACCCACTCGCAGGGGACAGCTGTGACCCTGTCCTGCATACAGCCACAAGCCACATCCTGGCTTGCCAGCAGAGGAGATGGGCTGTGTCGCCACAGGCAGTCACAACCAAAATGGAACAAGTTTTTGCTATCCTTAAAAAAATGGGTTTTTTTTCCCTATAGTTTAGAGGATTTTCCTTCCCATGGGTTAACTACATTTTTGTCCTTGCTATCTGCTTCCAAACATTGGTTGGATTACTTAATGAGCTGCAAAATGTTATTAAAAGCAGGGTATAAATACATAAATACAAAAAAAGGAAACATAACTTGAGATATCTAGTAGGAGAGATAATTGTCTGACCTTAATTTGCTGGCATTTACATGCAACAGAGTAACTCTGCTCCAGACAAAACTAATCACAGTGTTTGGACTCCAACACCTCAGAAATTCAAAAGTGCTGCTTAAAATGGATGTGTGGGTTTTCTGTTTATACTCTGTCCTGACTTCACTCTGTTTCTGTTTAAATTACCAGTGGAATCACATTTTTTCCAGCCAGAGCACTTAAACTAGGACCTTGCATTTGTGATGAGCTCTCTGACAAACTCCATGGTTGGGATTTAGGTCTGGGTGATGGTTCTCCTTACCATGCTCTTACAGCCCAATACCTTTTCCCAAAACATGGTACAACCGGTCCAGTGGTCCACACAACTGCAGCCCTCACCGGTAGTCAGGGAAGGGCAGGCACATGTTACTTCTTGAGATCCATCACTATTTTAGGTGCCCATGCATGGCATTCATATTTACCATGTGCAAACAGGAACATAGAAAAGAACATGGACAGCTGTCTTATTCTCTCTCCTTCCCTCTAACAGATCACTGAAAAATACCTGTTAATAGTTTATCTTTCCTTGAAATTTCTTCAGAGGTTTTCCAGAAAATTTATTTGCTATTTTCACTCTACCTTGTAGGAAAGGATGTGGAGGCTTCTTCAGGCTCTGCACCCCAGACAATCTCTGTGCTGGTATTCTCAGTCATCTCTTTGTTGAAGAGAGCAGCATTAGTCTGCTTAATATAATCTTCCATTCTCTGTTTAGTGAAGGCTTCTCTAGAAGTCATGTACTCCTCTTCCAGTCTTTTCACATTTTCCACTGTGAGGGCAGAGCTGGAATCTGATGAACTAGTCCCAGGGGGAAATATTTTTGGTTGAGACTGGTTACTGTGAGACCCTGACAGCTCGCGTCCATTAGACATATCTGCAATGCATTAAGGAGATGAGAATCTTCAGCAACAGGCAAAGTCAATTCATCATTCTGGTAACAAAGAAAGAAAGAAAAGAGAAATCCCATTAGTCATTTACTCCTGACGGGAATATTGATTGATGTAGTTAAAATGTTCACACTAAGATAACCTCATTAGATTGAAAATCACTTTCTTTTCAAGAGGATCTACTATGCTCCAATTCAACAAAGCACTAAAACAAATAGCTGGTATTAAGGGCATGCCCAAGTCCCATTGTTGGAATTTTCTTAAATAGTTTCCACCTAACACTTAAGTGCCAAAGCTTAAGATAGCTAAAAAAGATGGCATAATGCCTATCTGCACTCAAATAGGCCCAAAGCTGAACAACCAAATACCTCGCATCGTAACACACAATGATACCCTTGTCCCCACTAAGGCTGTGTTAAAGATTGCATCAGTGATTTCATTATTAACCCAGTTTGCTTTGGCTGTAAAATGCTGTACAGCTGAAACTTACTGTATGGAAGCTGGAACAGAGTGCACTTTATATTCATTACTAGTGCTCAGACAAATTATTTTGGACATTTTATGCTACATGTTGATGAAGAAAAAATAAAAACCTACAGCGGAATCTATTGAATCTGTTTAATTGGACCTGCTGGTGGTTATCCGACCATGCCAATTAAATAAAGACAAACAAAAGCATCTCTCAGAGGATTTGCGGCAAATAAACCCAGGGTAAATACTGCATGATTTTTGTTATTGCATTATTCTGTAGAGTTGTGTGTCTGAAACATAAACTAGCCATAAAAAGCAACCGCCCCTCCTATTTGCAGTATCTGGTTAATTGTGTCTGCATCTTCCCTTCATCCACTCAGCCTGTTTAATGTCAGAAGAGAAAGGAGGGGGGGGAAAAAAAAAGAAAAAGGTTAATTTGACAGAACTAGTGCCTTGCAACCTCCTCTTCCCCTCC
The DNA here is from genome assembly GCA_020746105.1 of Trogon surrucura. NCBI lineage: Eukaryota > Metazoa > Chordata > Aves > Trogoniformes > Trogonidae > Trogon > Trogon surrucura. The sequence continues at coordinate 33,539,845 of CM036617.1, read as the reverse complement.
CTGCCATTTCGCTTTGGTCATGATGCTCCTGTGCCCTAACAGATTACAAACCGCGATGGCTGTTTCCAGGTGTTCTACCAACACGGGAGAACTAAAACTCTCCAGTGCCCTGGATGTCAGGTTTGGGGCACCCATGGATCACCTCTAGGCTATGCAGCCCTCTTCATCAGTGTGGGCAGAGTGGTCTCTGCCAGCTGTGGGAGCCCAAGGACACAGACGCATGTGAGTACCACAGATGTGCAGAGGACAGTTCAGTGGGACGTGCTTCTCACCCCTAAGCTGGGCTTTGCCGGTGGGACAATTTCTAAGAACAGAGTAGGCAAATGCCAAGCAGAAGTGGCCCAGCACCATCCACAGTGAAGACACTGAGCAGGTGAGGTCCCAGCCAGCCTGTTCCTGTGGTGTTCTGGCAATGGTCAGATTTGCTACGTTCTAAAGACCAGGGCTCTGGGTCCCTCTGGTTAGTGTGTTTTAATCCACAGGGCTGATCTAGTTCAGTTTCTTAATACACATGCTTAGCAAAATCAACTCAAATGCTACAGAGAAGCAGATGTATAGGGTATCAATTCGTTTCCATTTGTCAGCTGAACATATAAATCTCATTAAAAGAAATGACTAAGCTGGTCTGGCAAAAGCTGTATTACCTAACTCCATGTTGATTCACATTAAGGACTGTCTTCAATTCTTCCTATTTTCAGTTCTCTGGAACTTTCCTTCTGATCCAGGACTTGTGAAAACCAATACTAATGGCCCAGAGAGAGCCCCAAAGTTTCTCCGTTACTTCTGTTTAGTCTGGACTAACTGTCTACACCAGATTTTAAAGGGTCTAGCTTTACCAGTGGCAGCCTAGCACTGCATTCTTCATTGCTGGGACTGAAAGTATCTCATTATCATATAAACTAATTACATTGCTTGATTTTCATCTCCTTAGAAAACTCACTTTGGAAAAGACTGTCATTTCTGCCTTTCATGAACAATTCTGTCATTTCTTTTGTAATAAATTAACAGTAAGATTCCTTTGCTGCTTCATCATACTTTGAAGTATCTCTGATGACATTAACTCTGCTGACGATTGTACTGCTGTCCTTTTGCTTCCTATGTAAATTTTTCATGGTCATGGACCTGCAGAACAATCTGAGCTGAAAGGTAGTTCTGGAGGTTGCCTTGTTCAGGCCCTTCCTCAAAGCAAGTCAACTAGATTAAGGGTTTGGGGGTCTCGCCTTGTCAAATTCCAAATATCTCCAAAAGTTGAGATCCTACAGACTTTCTGACTCCAGTATTTAAGTAGATAATTAAAATATTGTCATGCTGAAAATATTTTTGCTAATATTTAAGCGGGATTTCCCATACTCCAGTGTGTATCTGTTGTGCCTCCTCCTACAGCCATACAGATCTGAGAAGAGTCTGGCTGTCTTCTCTTCACCCTCTCATTTGGCAGCTCTAGGCAGGAATGAGATGTCCCCAAGCCTTTTCTCCTCCAGGCTGAACAGTCTCAGCTCTCTCAGTCTTCTCTTATGTATGTAGACTCCAGCTCCTACATGTCTTGGTGACCCTTCACTGCAGTACGTCCATGTCTCTTGTACTGGGGAGCCCCAAACTGGACACAGCACTTCAGATGTGCCTCACCAGTGCAAGGCAGAGGGTAATAATCACATTCCTCCATCCAGGATTTGGAAGTCAAGTCTCACTTGGCCTTTTTGGTTGCTGCTTTCTCCAACCCAGCATCATCTCCCTGCTCTCACACTCTGTAATTGCCATTTGCTGTGGATTGCAATGCATGGATCTGGACAAGCTGTGTTCAGCTCTGGAGCACAAGAAGGACATGGATGTGTTGGAGAGATGATCAGAGGGCTGGAGCACCTCTCCTACAAGGACAAGCTGAGGCTGAGGGAGTTGGATCTGTTCAGCCTGGAGAAGAGAAGCTTTGGGGAGACCTTATAGCGGCCTTCCAGAACCTGGAGGGGGCTACAGGAAAGCTGGGGAGGGACTGCTTACAAGGGCGTGTAGCAACAAGACAAGGAGCAAGGGTTTTAAACTAGAGCAGGGTAGATTTAGATTAGATGTTAGGACAAAGTTCTTTACTATGAAGGTGGTGAAATACCGGAACAGGTTGCCCAGAGAAGTTGTGGATATCGCCTCCCTGGAAGTGCTCAAGGCCAAGTTGGATGAGGCTCTGAGCAACCTGGTCTAGAGGAAAATCCCTCTGTCTACGGCAGGAGGGTTGGAACTAAATGATCTTTAAGGTCCCTTCAAACTTAAGACATTCTATGGTTCTATGATTCTATGAAGCTAAGAGACTGCTCTGGAGCAAGATAGTGTTGTACGCACAATCTCTGCACGGCAGGGGTTGTCCTGGCCTCATGTCTGTGCATGACACTTCTCTCGGCCTTCAGCCGGGTGCCACGTTTCACCCAGGTAAGGCCCTGCACATCATCACTGCTTAAAACTGGCTGCCACCCTTGAACTCTTCCTCTTTCACAAAAGTTTTAAAGGACATTTTGCAATGTAATCTTAGTAAGGCTTTAAAAAAATTTCTCTTGCAACCTTGAAAACAAGGAATTTGAATTAATTAAAGTACAATTGAAATGAGCACTTTTCAAACCCAGTGGAAGAGTATGAGCCATGAACATGTGAGCTGGGGTCACCTGTCTGGCTCCATGCACCCGCAACAGCAGCACTGCTTACAGGCAGGTTCTCATAGAATCATAGAGTGTTTGGGGTTGGAAGCGACCTCTAGAGATCATCTAGTCCAACCCCCCTGCAAGGCAGGATCACCTAGGGCAGGTCACATAGGAACACATCCAAACGGATTTAAAAAGTCTCTAGGGGACTCCACAACCTCTCTGGGCAGCTTGTTCCAGTGCTCTGTCACCGTCACAGTAAACAAGTTTTTCCTCACGTTGAGGTGAAACTTCCTTAATATATAGCTTGTGTGTGTGGCATTGTCACCCCTCCTATCCTGTCTTCCACCTAAAACAAAAGAGAAACATCAGCTTATATAGCAATTGTGGAGAACTTCTCTTCCAGTGGTGGAAAGTAATTTCAAATGGACTTTCCCACTCTTCCTGTGCCACTTTGCACAAAACCATGTAGCTGACCTATGGTAATGGTATATCAGTAGGGTAAAGCCTTCAGGACAGACAGCCTCAGGCTCTGTGTTCGCACCATACCTGCCAGGCTGAACTTCAATGCTCATCAGGATGGTCCTGTAGGGTGGTATGAGTTATGGTGGCTTTTAGAGTACCTTCTCTTGGCACTTGGCACATCAAAGCTGCACAACTCATAGATCAGCAGTTTCCCCACAATTTTAAGAAACGCAGTGCTTGAATGTTCATGTTGAGCTTTTCCAGGAAACTGAAGAGGATCAAATGAAGCATTTTATTGAATTCTAAATAGAGTTGGGTTTTGGTGGTTTTTTTTTTCTTTTTTTTTTTTCTGTTTGCATGCTTGCTTTCGTCAAAAGAATTGTTCAGAAAAAAAAGCCCATGGCAAATTAGAGGGATGAAATGCCACATTTTGAAAGTGCCAAAATTAAAGATTTCTGCTTTGGAAGTTTGCCTCTCCCTCTCCATCATGAACTATTCCAGGATTTTGATACCAAACCATCATGTTTTTTCATTTGACCTGATATATATTTTTGTTACAAAGCCCAATCTCTTTTGCAAAATGCAAATAAACGTTTTGCTAATCTGGCCAGATAGGATCACCACACAATGAAGAGTGCTCTTACTTTTGTAAGCTCATAGTTCATGGAGACTTGTATTAAATAGAAAAATCAGTCACATCAAAATGACAGGCTTAAAAATCTAATAGATAACTGTAAGCTGCCCATTACAATGTCACAAAAGATTGTCCACAAAGTATTCACAAACACATCTGCAGCGCAGCAATGCATCTTCTCTAAAGCTGTATCTGTCCCTGACATCAGAGCTTGCCATAAAAAGCAAGTGAATTCAAAGCAACATTTATTGGCTATTTCCTCTGTGAAGCTTCACTTTCTCTATAGCTCTTCTGTTCTCATAATAATATGCTGAAATCTAGTCAGAATATTTGAATCTTAGAGAAACAAAACACAGCTGAAGTAGCTGGAAGGCAAAGGGCTTGGGAGGCAATTTCCTCTGATTCATCGGGAGACAAAGGCAGAGCGATGACTGTGTTTGTGTTAATAACAGTGGAATTGCCTCTCTGGCGTCCTTATCTCCGTATTTCTTTGGCTCTTGCTGCCATGTCCCATGTCACAGCCCCTCACTTCTCTGCTTTCATCCACAGCCAAGCTGGGCCTGTCCATATGATGTCACGGCAGGATCTCCCATCATACCTATCCTGGGGCACTGTCCCACACTCAGTGGGGCTGGCACATCCAGGTCCCACATGGATATTCTCATCACAGCTGCCAGTTTTGCCATCAAAACCTTGTTCTCCTTACTCTGAGTTCTTCTATCAACCCTCATTAAAAATCAAGCTAAATTCACTGTTTCTGTGATGATGGCCCTCTGGTTAGGGTCTCCTCTGGGTTCAAGGAAAGCCAGAAAAACACTGGCAAGTGGGACCCAGTATCCCAGGGTGCTGCAAACACATGGTCAGAGGCGACACCTTCTCCATGGGATCATTCCAGGGCAAATGGTATTATTCACATGGCTGTAACTCCCAAGGCAGCAGAAGAAGGCAGAAAGGTGTAATGCTATCAAATGAAGATTAAACTCTGTGTACTGCAATATGTCAACTCAACTAATTCCAGTAGTAAGCTCACTGCACATATCCCAAAAGGTAGAGGAATGTTATGTACACAAGGCTAGAGACACTTTCGTGCTCAGACATTGCAGGGGAACTTCCACACCACAGTGGGTCTGGAGAGAATACTGTGTAAATAAGAATTTACTCAGCCTCTGCTTTCCTTTGCTATCTTCAGCACATTTGTGCTTGTAGAAGGAATCTTTTCCTCTAAGCAATGCCTGCTTGGTCCTATGGGATTTATAATCTTCTGCTCTATAGTCCGCTGCAATGAAAGGCATCTGATGGTGCTTCTTCTTGGTTTCGATGTGACTTTGTGGCAGGACTTTACAATGCAATGTCAGATCTCGGGGACTGACAGACCCACAGCCCAGGAGGGACCGAGGGCCCCAGCAAAACCATCCCATCACTGTGGTCACCCCGTGTTGTTGGAGCTCAGTAGTACCCACCAAGGACAGGTTGGGCCAGGGGGAGTCCACGCTTCTTTAAAAGCTAAAGAAGCACCTTTATGTCTGTATAAATGCATATACATGTACATATGCATATACGTATATATGTTTGTATTTATAGATCCAGGGAGAGTAGTAGACTACTTTGCTAGTAGTATGTACATTATATGCACTACCATCATTATACACATTCTATACATTTAAATACCATATTGTATCTTGTAATAGATAACATATATCTAAAAAAACATCTATGTCCTTTAATTGCAGAACAAGACAATTAAAAGCAAGCAGGTTGTTTCATGTATTTCTGCCATTTCAGATGTGTCCAGATTATCTCTCCAAATATCAAGTTATAACCACTACTCTTGTGGGGAAAACAGTCTCCTAAAATAACTCCATTTCTGCACTTTGCACTTTCAAAGTCATTTGGCAAGCGATTGGTGACTGTAAACCACACAGAAGACTCTTGAGTGGTCTCCTGTTGTGCAGCCCTTATGCCTATAGCATCCTATGACTTCCATAAGTGCCAGCAGAGACAGTAATAGTAATCTCAGCAGCGTCTTTCAGTTTGAAGGGCTGCATCCAAAAGCCTGGATCTCACGGTAGCAGTGACGTCGGCTCCAAGTGAGGGGATACCTACCTCTGTATAACCTGCAATGGCCATTAACAGGCTTACAGGAAATACAAAAAATTTGGCAAACAGGCGATGATGTGAGTTCACTCAGCCTCAAGGTTATAAACACCGTGTTACTTCTGCAGGTGCACAGATGAGAACCAGCTGCCTCTGCTTGCAGCCACTAACACCCACAAATTAGGAGTTAAACCCATTTATTCTAGTAAATCAGAAAAGTAGCTTCTCTTTCTCTGTGTTTGTAATAGGTTGGCATAAACAGCTTAGGAGGGACATGCAGAATCAGACTACAAATCTCTCCTGCTGGGATTTAAAAATAAACCCGATTTTAGCAGATGCCATTGCTGGGGCCATGGAGCAGACAGGGTATGCACTTTACGTACAGCTGAGCACCCAAAGTCCATGAATGCTCTTCAGAAAGGATAGCAACTACATGACACAGGAAAATGAAGCAACTCCAGCCGTAAATCACAGTTATTAGTGGATGTTCTGGGATTTGTGCCATAAGAGACAAGTAATAAACTGAAGCTAAGTTGTCTAGAAGCGCAGAAATCCTTGATTAACACTGCTGGAGATTCCAGCTCTTTCCTACTCTGGAAGGGAAAAAGACTTGTCTGACAGTTCTGCTGGAGATTTACCGGGTTTGGCTCTGGATAACACAAAGCTGAGGCTGTTGCCGGCTGCAATTTTGATTTCTAACACTGCAGCAAACCACAAGTAGACACATTTTTTTCTTATTTTGGCATGCAGGACCTGATCCTCTCATCCCCGCAAAGGTCATTTGGTAGGACTGTCCCTCCCGCTTTCTGTCCCTCAGTGCAAGACAGAAGCCCAGGCACCACTGTTTTTCACCCTACCCTCCACAAAAGCCAAATAGTTAGGTAGAGATCAGAGAAGCATTTCTTACAGGTGACGAGTGATGCATAAACTAATCCATTAGCCCCTAAACACAGAGTTAAAGGTCGTAGTCATGATGCACCCATTGAAATGTCAGTGTAAATTTGCAGCAATACTGAGTAACTAGTTACTGTATGTTTAGAGGAGAGTAAACCACAGAATCATGGGCAGTTGTACTGAGAAAGAGCTGAGATCTCTGATGTCTTCTCCTTCACCTGAGGGAATAAACTAATCTTACATTATTCAACTGAGGCTCTTTTTTATGTTACCCTCCCTAAAGTGTACATCTAGAAATACAAATGTTACGGTAAATCTCAAGTCCATTAAAACTACAAGTTCCAAAGTAGAAATTTATGACTGCATAACCTGAAAAAAATGAAGGAAAAGAGATGAATGAATGTGAGCTTTGTTTATGGTGAGAAAACAGAGAATGAAAAAGAAGCTGAGAGCCAATGCTGTCAGCACTGAGCCTACTGAGGCACAGTCCTACCAAATGCCCTAAAAAACACTTGCCTGCAGGCTACTCGTGGGTACCTTGGCAAGAGGCTGCCTGCAGGGCTGTGGTGTCCCCATATACCAATTTGTAGGGTCTGTCGAATCTGTGAGCCTGAGTGTCTGGGGTGAGGGCAAAAGAGGCACTGACTCCAACTCTTACCAGGACTGGCTCAGCAGATTTTGGAGAAAGACAGGCTGTCTTTTCATTTCTTTGTGGGTTGGGTTTTTTGTATGTTTTGGGGTTTTGTTTGTTTGTTTGTTTTTGTTTTTAATTAAGGTTTGTTATAGTATGGTCTGGCAAATTTTTGCTCCTCTATTTCAGGAAAGTCTCATTTCAGGGAGTATTAGGGCACTGAAGGGGGATGTCGACTCTGTGTCTCTCTCCCCCCCATCACCCACCCTTGTGTTTCCACCCCTGCCCTCTGTGAGGAAGGGGACAGCCCTTGGGGCACCCTGAAGCTTCCTCCTTCTCTCCCTCCCTCCATAACACCCTTAAGAGTACTGGGGTTTTTCATGCAGGGGTTTGGTTTTCATCTCCTGGGCAATAGAGAAAATGGAGAAGGAGGGTAACAAAAATGAGAGTGTCAAGGAAACACAGAGGTAAATGATAAAGCAGCATATGACAGCTACAGTGGGGCCCCCAAAAAGCTTCCTCCCTGTAAAACCACAGACAGGCATCCCAGGACAGGCTTACCTCTCTGGGCAGGAGCATCCAGGAGAGAAGGAAAGGAAACCCCCAACAAGGGGCAGACGGAGATCCACTGGCCAAGAGATGCCTGGGACACCCTCTTGGCCCTGAGAGTTGGTGGACCTTTTCCTCTTGTTTTCCTCTTGTGGGTTCTGACTGGCCACTGATGTCACAGTTCCCAAGGTGGTAGCAACAGGCAGCAGGCAGGCAGATGTGGGCTCCTGTCAGCTTGTAACCCTCCCTGGAAATTTTGGCAGGGCTCCAGGAACGTGGAACAGTGCTGAGGGATGGAAGGGACAGGGACTTGCTGTGGAGGAGTATGTGTGAGACTGCATCCAGAGAGACTGGAGCTGCCCAGCTTGCTGGAAGTGGGATGCCAACCTATGGGTACGTCACAGAGACGGAATGGTACTGTCATTACCTGAGACATCTTGCGCCAGGCAAGCCCCGAGGGGAGGCAGGTGAATTGCCCTTCTGTGTTTCTCCACAAGGAAAGCCTGGGTATCTCATTCTTGGATCCACCTGTCTAAGCCCTGGTGAATGGTTTCCATCTAAGCGCTCCCTTGCAGTTGTTCCTTTGCCAAGTGCTGCACCCTGAGCCTTCTCTGGCACAAGTTGTCGCTGTGGTCACCAGCATACCGCCATCCTCAACCCATCCAGCTGATGGTGCTGAGCCCCAAAAAGGGCTCTCCAGCTTGGTAGGTTTATGACACACATGATTGCTTGCTTAAGTCCAGCTGTGAGATGTACCAGTGTTGGAGAAAGTTGTGGCCTCATCTCTCCTGCCTCCAGCAGTGTTTTACCCCTTGCAGACAGCTCCTTTGAACCTGTGCTAGTTTGAGCTAGAACAGAACCGATTCTGTTCAGTGATTTTACTTTTCAGCTCAGTCTCTTCTAAGACACTGCACTTTCTGAAGTTAGCAGCATGCTTTTGCAGGCAGTGTCTGCTACTGGCAGTGATAAGGCCTGATGTTTATAGTTACTGCCAGAGATTGGGATGCAGAAAGGCTCTTGCTTATACTTGTTCCCATAGTGACCAAGGTCACTGCTGGCTCTTGCGTGCCAAGCTGGGGGTGCTGGGAAGTAAAAGAGTTGTAAGTAAGTAAAAGTTTGCACCTCTGGGGAGGAGCAGACAGGACAGGTGACCCAAAACTGACCAGTAAACTATTTCATTCTGTGTACATCGTATTCATTAAACAGCTGAGGGATCACAAATTTTAAGCCTTCTTCCTCAATGGTTGCTGTAAAAGGGGGACTCAATCTGTTCTTCTGCCTTTGGTCCTGAGCTGTGAGTTCCTGAATGCAGCTCCTGAGCTCAGTTCCCATCTGTCACTGAGTCCAGTCTGGGAATTCCCTGCAGTGTCAGTGGTGACTCATTGGGGAAGTTTCAATGTTGTTTCTATATATATTTTTATATATTTCATTATTAGTACTATTATTGTTTTATTAAAGCTGTTTTCTTTTCCAATCCATAAGCCTCTCTCTCTTATTCCTTCTCCCTTTCCTTTGGGAGGGAAGTGGCATTTTCAGAGAGCATCTGTCATTTGTTTAGCGGCCAGCCAGCCCTAACCTTTGGCAGAACCCCTCCATCAGACTCTACAAGGTATTTGCTACACTGGAGACCATGCTTGTGAGCCTGGGGGATGACCTCATGAAATGCATGGAGAGGAATTCTCCTTGTGCTTGTCTGTGTCTTGGTGGGTTTTTTCATTTGTTTTAAAGGAACAAATGACAACAGGGGAAACAAAAAAAAAGGGGCCAGATCAGCAGCCAAACAGCTGGGCTGCCTGCAGACCCCACTGCTTTATGTGCCCTTCAGCTCAATGCTGCAGCCAGGTTTTTCTCTTTTGTGGGACCAGTGGTAAAAAATGAACCAAAACGTCAGCAGTTCTGACCTTTGTGTGTGGTCTGAGAAATTACAATTGATAACTGGGTGGCCAGAGGACTGGTGGGGCTGGAGAAGCTTTCAACCTCCTGGCTCCTGTTGTAAAGAGTGGGGAGAAAGCATCAGATGATGGTCAAAGATAATGTCTGGGGCCAGGGTCAGTGCTCACCTCCTATTTCACACCGCCAACTTTGATTTTCACCTTGTGTCCCCAGAATTTCCACAAGGTCACCCAGATGTGGAAGTTTCTCACAGAATGGTGCTGTCAGATCAGAGCTGGGGCTTGGCTTCCCATTGCCAAACAATGAGTGGTTTTGTGTAGGCAGGGGGCATCCCCTAATATACAGTAATTTAAATCAAAATCACGTATTGTACAGAACATACCTCTAATATACTACAGGTTTTCTAACTGACTTGACTTTCTCACAAGGAAAAAGTCAATTCCTGCATAGCAGGGTGTCCAGAGGCAAGAATGCTTTAGTCTGCTCTGCAAACAGGGACCTAATTTTAATCCAAAAAGCCCTCTCTTAGTTCTTACCTATTTAATGTAAAAGTGGGATTTACTACACATACAACTTAATCCCCTTTTTATATTTGCACAGAGATCCTGGAGCATGTGTATGAACACTTTTTGAGATAAGAGAGGGAAGGCCTTGGGAATCAAAGTCATTATTTTTGCATGAAGTATTTGATGCTAAACATAAATATTGAGAGGACTGAATTCCCATGCACTCACAGACTTCACTCTTGTGCTCCTGAGGATTTTTGCGTTACATTCAATTATTAAGAGCCTGTTTGTAAGTGAATAAAAAAAAAATTACAAGAAGTCTTTATAGCAAAGACACTTAGCAGGCTTCATTTTCCAGTTAAAAGGAGAAACAGGTTATAGAAAAAAAAAAAGCGGAGGTGGTATACTTCTCATCTCCCCCAAAAGAGTGTGGCTGAGGAGTGGGTGTGCCAGGCAGTAGGAAACCAGCCCCAGGAAAGGACTTTTCCCAGTGATGACCTCAAAGGGGAATGAAGCTGGAGTTCCTGAGGAGCACATTCATCAACCCGCTCATTGTAATTCGCATGATTTACGTTCTCACAATCATGATTAGGCAGTGGAAAAAAAAAAATAATCTACATGCGGGTTGACTTCAGAAAGCAACATTCTTTGTCCAAATCCAATCAAGCCCCGCTGCAGGTAGTCCTTTTGATTTAGCATTAATTTTAATATGTGTGGCCCTGAAAATCACCCTCCTGGCTTTGGAAACCTCAGAGATGAAAAGACTGTTCAGTAAGTGCTGGGAAGAAGATTATCTCCGAGAGCTGCCATTCTGTCCTCCAGAGGCAATTTTGCTGGAGTGAAGAACGGGATGCTGCATTGTTGTGAAATTAATTAAAAAAATGTTGTCAAATGCAACTTTGGTGGGGAAGTTTACTTCTCCAGATGTAAGAGGGGGCACAGAAGAACTCCATCAGAATGGGTCGTGGAGTTGTTGTGGGCTCGACATTGCAATCCAGTAAAGAACAGACCTTTGCCTTCTTGGGTGCAACATAATCAGCTCAATTTTTGCTCTTCCGCTTCTAATGGTTGTAATAAGACTGCTAAAATATGTCTATCTTTGAGTGTAAAATCCCTGACTCCATGTCATTGTGACATCAGTGGGCCAAGATTTTACACTGAAGCTTCCTGCTGCGATTTTCAAAGCGTCCGAAGAGGCAAATAACAGCCCAATTCTCGTCAACTGACAGCGGACCTCTTCACTGCAAATCAAAGAGCAGAAATCATCGAACTGCATGGCTATTGGTCTGATTCTCACTCCTAAACCAGTACAAAACAGAAGGGTAAAAATGCAGGCAGCATCTCTCCAGCATGTCTTTCTGCATCAGCTTGCTATATGAACCTTCAAAACCAAATCTTGAGCAGCACTAATGAGCAAGAATAGTCTTTGTCCAGTCATCCAGGCAAACAGCTCATGGATCAGTGGGAGGAGGAAATCAGAAGAAATGTGTTACTTAACTACTGCAAGCTGAGAGAATGAGTTTGAGCCCACAGCTTGCATTGGATTCAATCAGACAGACAAATGAACAAGAGCGTTTTTATTAGTGTGCTGCATGCTGAAATTAAGGAACTGTTCTCTCCTAATAACGTTTTTGAAACCATTAACCAGTCACACTATGCCAGTGACAGCTCTTTCCTACGCTCCTGAGTGGTTCTCCCGCCCTACAATTTTTCTCCCATGAACAGAAAGCTGTAGTGCTGATTGCAAAAGACAGATACCTAATTATAGGTCTTGTTATTAGTGGAGTCTGGGAAATAAAAAGTCTACAGTTCATGTAGGGTAGAGAATGATGAAGCATCTCAAATCGCTAAATGTGACTTAAAATGGGGTCTATTGGAATTTGCACATTTTTTCCCCCATTAAATCCATGGGAAAGCCTATTTGCAGCAAGATTTGAAAGGATTTGCAGTTTGCTTTCTAAACTTTTGTCAAAACTAAACTTTGGAATGTTTTCCTAACAGTTTTTGTCCCGTCCATCAGTCAGACAGGCTCACAATGCCCATCATGCAAACCTGTGGAGGCATTCTGTAATCCAGTGTTTAATAGACATCTTGAAGGAAAAGAATGTTTGACAATACTTCAAAGGCTTGAGATCCTGCTGCCCTCAGGAACATTCCAGCAAGTTTCTGGGACATGTTGCCCCTTTCCTACCATTGGTGCAGGCTTGTGGCTGATCATGGCATCGCAAACTTATTGTCCTCTGATATGGCTAATGGGGAGTGACCTCAGGGAGGGACAGGAGTGGATCTGTTTCCAGTCAGCATACACCTCTGCCCCTGCTAACAGTCCACTTCATAGTTGTGCTTGAACCATATATATTGTTAAGACTAAAACAGGGAGGGAGAGAGAGAAAAGAAAGCGTCCAACAGTAAAGATGAGAAGTGAGGGGAAACAGGCACTTCTTCCTGTGTTGCTGAAGGCTTCTTAATGATAACAAGCCATTAAACTTCATGACCAAAGTCTCAGGGTAGTGTTGATTTGTGTTTTTCTCTTTTTAATGCTGCACTTACCTGCACAAGTTTTGTACTGCTTTTGACCCCTCTCCTCCCCTTCTGCCTTTTCCTTCCTTCCTCCTGCCCATTTTTGTGAGATATTCAGTCCTTTGAATAAATTGCACCTATTCACTTCCCATGGGCTCGTTGTCAAATGCAGCACCTGCCTCTTAAGGACAGTCCATCAGGCTGAGTTAACCTCATTTGGTGGTAGTGTAAAGCGCGTCTAGGCTTGTCTCTTTTTCAGTGGATGTTCCTGGAAATTTTCTGGTACTCGCTTCGTTAATGAGCACTGTCTTTATGGCCTGAAATATGTGACTCCAGAGATCCTGTTACACGACACATAGTATGCATGGAAATAAAACTTTGGATTTCTCTGTGACTTTAATCTGGGAAAAAATATGGAGGAAAGGGTGACTTCTGGTTCCAGGCTTCAATTTTCACAAAAGTATCGATCTCTAACACTTCTTCCTTCTCACACTCTCTTTTCGAACTATTATATCTTAGGCTAGTTCTAAACTTTAACTAAATCCCAGAAAAGACACGGCTCACAACCAGCAAATTATGACTTGCCAGACATAGATGTTTCAAAAAGAAAAAAAAAATGAGGAAAAAGAAGAATGGTATATTCTTGGAATTGGATTAAAGGAGTTGTGCAAAGGAATAACAGAACAGCTTAGGTTAGAAGGATGTGGCAGCTGAACTCACGTATATATTGGAAATCTTAGGCCTTGCAAGTTTTGCAGGAAACCCAGGGCACTCTCTTAGAACAGGAATAATGTGATCTCCTTGTTGCTAATGAGCTGGTGGCTGTGGCATTCTGAATCATCTGTGAGCAATATAAAGAGTTTACCAGGGATATCAAAGATGGGAAGAAAGCAGTAAGTAGAGAGAATGACAAGATTATGTTTCAAGGATTCTGGTTCTCCTTGACATAATATGTCAAAAGCTGGAAATATCTGGGCACGGGCTGTAAACAGCTTTGACAATCTGATTGATGTGGGCATTAACTGAAGTTATGACATAAAATATATGATCCTGCAAGTGCTTATTTTTCGCCATGAAAATGATCAACACAAGCACTTTGCACAGTGACACGTATGTGAACTTGTACCTGTGGGTTCTCAGACACACTAGAAAAATATGTCAATATAATGTAGAGCCACTGTCTCTGTCATTTATTTTGCATGTATATGCAAGTGGCAAGACATTTAAAACACGTATCTTTTTAATAAACTGCATGGTCCGACCCGATTTAAGTTTAACTCTTGTTACCTGCATCCGTCTTTTACTACTTAGGGAGTTTTTCAGTGATTCTGTCACCTGGAGGAATAAAAAAAAAAAGTTTTGCGATGTTACTTCTCAGGTACTGATTTTTTTATATGGATAATTTGAGGAAAATGCTGCTTCAGATGTCTATGTGTGCACTACCAGTGCTATGTATTTTTCCTCCCTAAGAACACAGGTATCCCACAGAAGAATACAGTTTCACTCGAAATTGGCATTCACCTAAATCTCCCAAGCACTTTCTTTATCACGCCTCCCAGGAGACCTGCAGCTCAGCCCGAGCCATCACATGACTGTGCTTTGGTGGCAGTTGTGCATCAAAGATGATGTATTTCAACGAGGCGAGAAATTTCTGGTCTCATTTCTCTGGTCTCATTTGCTCAAGCATGTTTATTGCATCCGAATTGTTGCCTTTAAATGGTACTGCCTGGGGCGTCCTCAAAAGTGGAAATGTGAGGGTCATGTGGAGGAATAAATGGAGATGGTTGGAAATTGTTTCTATGGGCTCAGTGTTGGACCAGGCAGAGCTGGTGCAAAGAGAAAGAAGTTGAGATAGTGGCAGGTGCCAGAGCTGATGGGACTGTGAGCGCTGCTAGTAACCACACTGGCCAGAGGAGCTGGAGGTAGATAGATGTCCAGTCATTCATCTGCTTTTCTCTTCTGAGCCACAGTTGCATGAAGGAGATGCTCTCAGTGTGGTCTTTTACTCCCTCTACAAGAAGAAAACACATTCTGGCAAGAAAATCACAGAGCAAATGTAAATATGAGAAATCAAAGACAAACAATTAGGCAGATGTCTCATTATTTGTTAGAGACAATCTACCGGCATTATAAAGTAACTTTCTGTCTTATATGGGTGTGAAGGAAATTTCACTCCCATGAATATCCCAGAATCCCGATGTCAAATGAAAAGAAAATCCACTTTTTTATTTTTTAAGCTGACTTTATTTTTAGTACATTTTTTTGATTGTTGAAGGCTTGGGGTTAGAAAGGCTGAATCTAGTCAATGAGACTGTAAAGTACAGCAGATAATGGTATCTTTGATCAATCAAGCAAATCAGTTAAAGATGCACTAGAAAAAATTGGCCAGCAAGTCACAGAAGTATCTTTTTTCTGTCATTCATCAGTTCTTGGGATGAGACTTCTAGAAATTAATCAGCATTGGGGTGGAAGGTGAGGGACATATGGGATGATGACATGTACATGGTCTGTAAGCTTATGACAGGCTTTGGTTCAGTCATTTCAGATGAAGCTTCCCAGGTCACTGAAGTGTCCCTTTCTGCCTTAAAAAGACAGCGTTTGGCCAGTGTCTTCTTATTAGTGTCAGGGAGAAATCTTCGTAGAAATAGAAGAATGGTCTCCAGGTACCTTGTTAGATACAGAAGATGTAACAATCACTGCAGCAAGTAATACAAAGCATTTCATGGCTCAGGAAAGACTTTACTGTCTCATAAAAAAAAAAGGATTTGCAGAGATTCTGCTGCCAGAGCAACCGTTGGGTTTTTTTGTGTGTAGTTCAAACTTGTGAATAAACATGCAAGCAGGCATGTGTTTAGAGGAGCAGTTGTGTTTCACAGGCTGCAGAGTAATGACAGCTTGGCTTTAGACAGGAATTATTGATCCGTTATCGTCTTTCTTTTATAAGTACAGGAACCAGTGTCCTTGATGTTTGTCCATTCAGCAATGAGCATCATGGTACTTGGTCCGTGATAACCTGCGATGCACTGACAAGTATAAACAGTAAATCGTGTTCCTGATACTCTGTCTTTGCAGAAAGTGATAGGAAGAGTAACATCAGCACAATGTGTAGCCAGTGTTCGTATTATGCAAAATGGTGTCTCATTTAATCGGCTGACTTCCACATACTCTTACATTTATCTTGTACAGAAAGTCCAGGTGGCTTATGGTTTCCACCATAATGCTCAGGTCAAATACTACGCCAAATATTTTAATGACATTGTGTATTTCTGCCACCTCACCCCTGCTTACAGTTGGAGAGAGATGAGCTGTCTTTTCCCCAAGCAGAAGAGGCTTAGCTTTGCTTCTTGCACAGCCAGCACTGCCCAGACCAGCAGTGATGCCTGATGGTATCTGAGATGGTTGACAGCTCAGTCACATAACGTCACTTCTGTTGTAGGAGACACCTTGTAGAAGAGACAGTGTCCCTTACGCTGTAAATTAGAGATCCAAAGTTTACGTATGCACAAATGCACCCATTGGACAGTACACGTGCTACAGTGTCCTGCATACCAGGGCCACCGTATCAGTAGCCTTGCACAAGGAGCAGTTGTCATCGCTTGAGTGCACTGGAGAAGAGCTGATGTAAAAAGGCCACTGGAGAGGAACCAAGGGCATGAGTGAGCTAATAGCACACAGCTAATGTGCACCTGCATGGTGGCAGAGGCTCACGCTTGCCTCCAGAAGAAAGGCCACCTCCAACACCCTTCTCATCTGTTGTGGTAGCAATCTGATTGCAGCTCACCTTTAGCAATGCAGGACGATGTTACAGCTGTTTTTGAGGAATATCTCTCCCCTTCTCATCACACACCTTGCCCCACCTGAGCCTTTTCCTTTGCTCGCTTAATTGTTAACATTACAATAATGTGAACATCTTCAGGGAATTTGTCCCTTAGCCTAGCTGAGATCTGTGCTTTTGTTCCTTTTGGGTACGCTACACCAGGTAAGGAACAACAATGCTAACAAAAAGTAGTGTAATATTTTTTAAAGCCAAACAACTCCATACTTGCTCCTGCTGAGATATACCTTACCATAAAGCTTATGCCACTGATGGGACTGTTCATTTGAGCGAGGCAAAGCAGCAGGGACATTATAATTAATAATGCTTAGCAGGAAACAAGTTATTGTGCTTGGGGCAAGAAGGGTGAGAACTGCTCTCTTATTATTTTTTGAAGAGTTAATTGGTAGTAGGCAAAGATTTGCTGTGTTGAGCCAGCAGGTGCTGCTTTATGACTACATTAATGTTAATGATATCCTCCGGACACACATGAAGACAGTTTAACTTGTTTTTTTCTCACTGGATTTCTCTGGGTGGTTGTGTGTTCCAGTTCCAGTTATTTTTCGAGTGCGCTTGGACGGAGAGTGATGCCAAATTTGCACAGATGTTTCCAGATAGTTTTATAAGACCGGGTAACTTTTGTAACCTCCATTCACTGTGGGACAGACTTTGCGGATTAAAAGTTGAGGGAAATGGGTAAGATGGGATGTTTCTCTGGCGTAAAATTATTCCTGGGAGGTGCATAACTTTTCTAAAATTGCCCATTTAACAGTTCCTAGGTGTGTATAACGATAGTACCTGGGATCTAACTGTTTATTCTCTTCTTTTATCACTGAAACCTCTCTTCTTCTGGCATATAATTAAAAAAAATATACTCTGACAGCATTTTAAAGCCTGAGATGAACAGGTGTTAAAATTGTGTTCCTCTAAACAAAGTGTGCTGTGGCTCATCAAAGCATGATACATGCTATTAAAGGTAAACCAGTGGCTCTGCAGAGCTTGTAATGGTCTCATTCCAGCACTGCTTCACATTTGGTGTCTTATTATGAGCCTATATTATCTTTTTTTTTTCCTCTGTACTTTTTGAACATCTAGTTTGGCAAACCTACGCTGTCCAGCAATAAGCTTCAGAGATGCTTCAAGCTATTTATATTTTTAATAAGACAGTTGTTTTGCAGAAGCCCATCGACTCCAGTCAAAATCTGGGTGCAAATACAGCAGGCAAAAACGCTGTGGAAGGACAATCCTTAGAGCTGAGTGTGAAGTTCTTTGCAAAACTCAGGTGACACAGTTGCTGTTAGAGAAACCCACCAGACAGACAGTGTTTCTGAAAGCCAAGCCTGATTTTTAATAGGATCCTGAGCCTGGTTAGAAGTCTGCCACCACA